>JAHRHZ010000021.1:42820976-42965293 GCA_024137785.1 Ginglymostoma cirratum
CGCCCCCTTGACCTGTCCGTCCTCCCTGGACTGACCTATCTCCTCCCTACCCCCCTACCTACACTCACCTTTACTGGTTCCATCCCCGCCTCTTCGACTTGTCTGCCTCCTCTCCACCTATCCTCTCCTCTATCCATTCTCTATCCGCCTCCCCCTCTCTCCCTATTTATTTCAGAACCCTCTTCCCCTCCCCCATTTCTGATGAAGGGTTTAGGCCCGAAACGTCAAGTTTTCCTGCTCCTATGATGCTGCTTGACCTGCTGTGTTCATCCAGCCCCATGCTTGTTATCTCGCATCCTCCTGTCAAATGGCTCAGTTATGTTCTGGTCACAAGAAACAAGGCAAATCCAAACTGGCCAGTATTCCTGACATCAGTTTACACCCCATCACCAGCAACGTTTAGCGAGATGCTACTCCAGTGCTACAAGTTGGCACTTTCTCAGAAATAACCTGCTCACTGCTGTTCAGTTTAGTTCAGCCGGGAACATTTAGCTCCAAACCTCATTAGCTATTTGTCAAAAACGGTCAAACAAGAGCTGAGCGCTAGAGGTGTATGAGAATTACCACCCCTGAAATCAAAGTAACAGTTAACCAAGTGAGGCGTCAAGGAGCCTTGTAACATTGAAGTCAATAGGAATCAGAGAAAATCTCTCCACTCACAGCAACTAACCCAAAGGAGGACAGTTGTGGTTACTGGAGACTAATCTCCTCAGGCCCAGGCAATCATTGTAAGGATTCTTGAAATCAGTATCCTAGGCCCCTTTGAGCTGCTTCACGAATGAGCTTCCTTCCAATCATAAGGTCAGAAGCGGGTGGTGTTTATTGATCAATGCACAGTATTTAGTTTCATTTAAAACTTTTCATAATGTAGCAGTCTTTGCCTGCATGCAACAAAACAGGGTAACATTCAGGTTTTCTCTTATAAGTGCCAAGTAACAACCATACCACTGAAGTGCGGGGGAATGATCACCTTCAACAGGAGGGTATCTAACAATTCCCATGATTCAATCCGTTACATTTAGGGAATCCCCCATGATCAATAACCTGGGAGGCTAGAGGCGAGGGAGGGGTTAATAATAGCTCAAAACTCAATGTGAACAGCCATAGAAATACATGCTACTAGATTAGGTAAATAGCCTATTCATCTCCAAACTGTAAATATGACTTGCTCCACAACTTGCAAACTGTAAACCAGGAGGGCAGTGGAACACTCTCCATTTGCCTGGATGAGTGTAGTCACATGAATTTAACTTGGTGCTTTCCAGGACATTGCAGCTCAATTGTGCAGAATACAATCCATTACCTTAAACATACAGACTCACCATCACTGATGGACTGTGGCTGCAGTATCTAGCATTTTCACGACGCACTGAAGCTAGTCACCAACACTTCCTTGACTGTACCTCCTAAACACTGGTACAGCCAGAGGAGATTAGCCCCCAGTAACCACAACTGACCTCCTTTGGGTTAGTTCCTGTGAATGGAGAGATTTTCTCTGATTCCTATTGAGTTCAATATTACAAGGCCACCATCACAAGGGCAGCATTACTGCATTGGGGCATCAGCCGAGATTTTGTACTTGTCTCTCTGGAGTGACATCTGAATCCATAACCTTTTGACACTGGCTTTACACTCCTTTCAAAGGGCAAACTGTTGAAATATGAGATTGAACAAAATTCTCAACTGTCTTGCGATAGGGTAGAACATAAACATGAAGGCCTTTTTTTGACAATCTAATCTTGATAGGAAAATAAATTCTTCTACATTTTGTACAGGTACACTTCAGGTCAGAATTGATTGTGGGAAAGGGAATCTTTCCAATTTTCCCAACATTTTGATCCACGCTCTGTGCTGGCAAAGCATAACCCACCAGCTAGAAACTCTCCTTCCAGTGTGTGCTTCCTTTGTTAAAGGAGATGTCGGCTCTTATACATCTCCAAGTCTTTGATGCACTAACTGATAAAGCAACAATGGAAGCGACAGTTATAATAGGGAGTGACCCCCATAATTCTGCTGCTAACCTTTCCACTGTTGCCACATAGATAGAGACGGAGATCCCTAACTAGGCTGCAAGTTTTATTGTCAATTTTTTTAATTGCTGAAGCAATTTTCCATTTGTCTCTTCAAGCTGCTTGCCACCATTCAGGATCTGAACTTTGAACTGTGCAAGTCCTTCAATGGCATTCATTGGTTGGTTATGAGGGCAATTTGCCTCACCCACAGTGGGGGAATATCTGCACACTTGTGTGCTTCATCCAGTGACCTGGTTCAGCAAAGTTAAGGCTAATCAAGCATGAGGCAATTGAGTCAGACTGATAGGCAGCACTATGAATCAAAGGCTCGGGTGCTTGATTTTCAGCAGCGGGGCCCAACTCCAGCAGAATTCTTCCTTTGCAGACAGTGTAAGTGAAACCTCTGACTTTCGTTTCGCATACTGGTGATCTGTTCGCTGAAAATTTTCTTTCCACGCATCACCAATAAGTTTGAATATACTCTGAAATGGGGGCTTGAGTCCTGCTGAATTTCAGCATTGTGCCTCACTGATATTAAGCAGCATTGCATCTGGGGAGTAGATTATTTCATCCTGTTTTCACATGCAACTGATCCCTGCACAGTAAGATCGCAATGAGTCAAATCTTAGGGGGCTGCTTATGAATTCTTCTAGATGGCTGAGGAAGTCTTTCAGTAGACTGATTTGCCTACTAATGTGATCTATGTTAAAAAATGAAAGCACGATGGTTCGGTAAATAGGTAAAAAATTTCTTTATTTTTTGACTTGTTGTGACTTTAAAATGGCTTCACCTTGGACAATAAAAGACAGTGAAAAATGTTGGAAGTTAGCTCTGGAAAAAACTCTAATTTTTTTTCTGCTTTGCATGCTGCGGAATAAAGTTTGCCATGTTGTCAATACAGTCAAACATGCTCACTGTGCTCTTGTGCTCCAGTGCAAAATCCTGGACCATCACTACATTTCATCAATGAACATTAAAGAACAATCTGGTGAAAGGCAATAAGACAGTTCAATTTCAGCTATTTTAAAAAAAGTCATGTACTCATTCATAATGCAGGCAAGACCATTTTGCAGTCAATTGTCTAACATTGCTGTCAACGCCCTCACTACTTACTACGCAGAAGTCTATGGTGTGCCTAGTCCTGAATTGGTCCAGCCATACATTGCTGTAAATGAACTCCTTCTGGCCCAGCCTTATTAGCTTGAGTTACTCCCTTGTCATGCAGGATTGGACTGGGAAACTACACTGTATGTCCAATCCAGTACAGTCTAATCCACTCTGATTAGCTCAGGTGGTCAAATGACAAGTGAGCACGGGTTTGGCTAATCCGGGGACACCAATCCAGAACTTCTGTTTATCATGCACATCATTCTGTGGGATTTCCTATACTGCCAGTGGGAATGGCAGACAATTGGAGTTTCAAATTGTCATACAATATTAACTAATAATTTGAAGTATAGCATTATTTCAGATCTTATCCCTGAAGTGCAAACAAATTGGTCAATATATTCCAAGCTGAATTTCTATTAAGTCACTATTAAGTTGGCATGGGATATCGGGTCGGGGGGAGGTGAAATGTCTTGGGTGATAATAAATTTACAGCTTGTCTGGTATTCCTGTACATAGAAGTGAAAAACCAAGTGTAATACAAATCAAGTTGCCATCGCACTCTCACCTAATTTGTAAGATTACCAAAGGCAACTTTCGATCCATGATCAGCAATGCATTATTATACCATTGATACAAATAAACTGCGTGTTAAGGGTTCCTTGGCTGTAGTTTATTTCTGAGCACAGTACTAGCCTAGACACACACATCTAGTATTTTAAGGTCTTATCTTTATTTATTTCTGATTTCTTCTTTTTTAAATGAATTTTAAGAACTTTTATGATTATAGGATGTCCAAAACACTTTATAACCAATGGAATGTAGTTGAAATGTAATTGCTCTTGAAATGAGTGGGGGAGGGGGTACGTGGGAGCCAGTTGTTCCACACTATTGTTTCCCCTGCAATGATGTAGCTATTCAGGGTGGGTCTTCCAAACATGGCTCGTTCAGAAATGCAGCACACGGTTTAAAAAGGATTCCTTCTTCGTAGCACTGGATTGTCAGGGGAAGATGAGCCATGTCCCATTTTTAGGATCATGGAGGATGGAGAAAGAGTGAGCCAATCAGCCCCTCAAGCCCACTTCACCAGTTAGGTCATGGCGGATCTTTCTACATTTTCCTGCACCATCTCCGTAACTCAATGACCAATCTCTGGAAACCAATTAGTATCAGTCTTCAACACATTCTATGTCTGAGCCTCCACAGCCCTTTGAAGTAAAGAATAAAGATTCACCACCCTCTGAATGAAGAAATTTCTCCTTATCTCGGTCCCAACTGGCCTATGTCCTAATCCGATACTATCTCCCCTGGTTCACGCTTTCTCAGAGGAGAATGCACCCCCATCTACATCAACAGAACTGAGGCTGAGAGAGTAAAGAGCATCAAGTTCCTCAGAGTGACAATAATTGACAACCTGTCCTGGACTTCCCACCTGAACGCAACTGTCAAGAAAGCACAACAACACCTATTCTTCCTCAGGTGGCTCAGGAAATTTGGCATGTCCATAAGGTCCCTCACCAACTTCTACAGATGTACCGTTGAAAGCATACTGTCTGGGGGCATAACGGCCTGGTATGGCTACTGCTCTGCCAAGGATCATAAGAAACTACAGAAGGTTGTGTGCACTGCCCAGACCATCATGGAAGCCAATCTTCCAGCCATGGACTCAATTTACACGGCTCGCTGCTGCAGAAAGGCGGCCAACATCATCAAAGACCCATCGCACCCTGGTAATGAGCTCCTACAACCTCTTCCGTCAGGCAGGAAAAGCAGAAGCCTGACCACAGGTTCAGGAACAGCTTCTTTCCGGCCGTTACCAGACTATTGAATGGACTTTAGCCTCAGATAATGTAACCTGCAATGTAACCTGTATGTCTCTAAGTCGTTTTGATCTGTACATCCTTTGCCTGCTGTGATCTGCCTATACCGCTTGTAAACAAAGCTTCTCACTATATTTCAGTACACATGACAATAAAAATCAATCAATCATGAAAAGTATATCCTTTCTTTAGGAGAGGGCACCAAAACTATACACAACGTTCCAGGTGTGGTCTTAACAAGGCTCTAACAACTGCAACAAGATCGGTACTCTTTTACTCAAATCATCAAGCAATAAATGGTAATATTTCACTTGGCTTCCTAATTGCTTCCTATGCCTACATGTTTGCTTTCAATGACTTATGATCAAAGGCACCCCAGGTTCCTTTGGACATGTAGACTTCCCAATCTCTTATCATTTAAGAAATACTCTGGATCTCATTTTATTTTATTACCAAGTGGGTAACATCAAATTTTCCAAAAGTATATCCCATATGCCATGTTCTTGTCTACTTTAGCTTGTCTAATCCCCTCAAAGCCTCTTTTGATCCACCTTACTACACACGTTCTCAGATAGTTTTGTGTCATCAAGAAACTTTGAAAATATTCCATGTGATCCCCATGTCCCTATCACTACCTCCTGTGTTGCCGTAAACGTATTCTAAATTTAGGTTATTTAAACAGTTTCTCAGTGTGAAGATGAATGAGTTTGAACAAGCTTGGTGGGTAGGGTGGCAGCTGGGTGGGGTGGCTGTGTGTCAAGATGCCAGTTGGATAATGGTAGATAACAAGCATGGGGCTGGATGAACACAGCAGGTCAAGCAGCATCATAGGAGCAGGAAAACTTGACGTTTCGGGCCTAAACCCTTCATCAGAAAATGGATAATGGTAGGTGGGTAGATTGGCAGCTGACTGGGTAGGCAGGGTGACAAGATGCCCGTGTTGACAGGTGTTAGCTAGGTAGGGTAGGAGGGTACTGAGGTCAGGCTTGGAAGGAGATGGATTTGGCAGGGTTTAAAGGGAAATTAGAAAGTCACAGGAATTGTCGAATGGGTTCGGGGGTGGAAGTTGAAGGTTGGAGTTGAATAATGGTCTGGAGAAGGATTCTCTGATCAAGGATTTGTAAGAAAACTGGTCAGACAGAGGTGGATGATCAGGGTTTGGCTTTGGAGGAAGTCAATTGTAGACGTGCCCAGGAGTTAGACATGGTTTTAATCTGTTTAACACTTCCTTGAAATCATCCAGATTAAGGAGGTTGGAACTGTCTGAAGTCTCTGACTCTTAACTCACTCTTTTTTCCCCAAGGTTTCCAGTGACTGGGGAATTTGCCCATGCTAAATTTATTGAGTTACTGCATCAGGACATCCGCATGTTCCCTGACCTACATCTGTGGTCAAATACCTGGTCTCCAACTATTCAGAGACTGGAAAACCTCCATCATTGAGAATGCAAATTACTGACAAGAATTAGCTGTGCTTGAATTTATTCAGGATCCAAGTGACAGAAAAAATTAGCTTAGTGAGAATCTTTGCTTTGTGACACCAGTAGAAAAGGGTCACTTTTCAACTACAACTGGAATGACGAAAAACCATAAGCTAGTGGTAAGCATATTAACAATTATGAAACCCTACGAGTTTGTTTTTTTGGATGCCATGCCTTATTTAGATCACACAGCTATTGCTGTAATTAGAAATGCATCAAAAAACGGTAACAAAAACAGTCATAAGGAGGCGCTGCAGGTGTACGTCCGAAGGCCTGTAAATTAAATCATTGTGACTTTGACTTAATGTAGAGGCTTATGTCAAATAGCAAGAATTGTTGATGTTACATAGGGATAACTTCATTGGGGCACTGAGTGGGTTTTGAGTATTCAACAAACCTACAAGTCAAAATTTTAAATAATTTGCAGTTCCTTTGTTGTTGGAAATAATGTGCAAAAGTCTTTGAAAGAAATCAATACATTCCATGAAACAATAGAACAAATATGGGGTGAAACTGGTCTCAGGTAGTACCGCAAAATGAACAAAACATCTATGTCAATTTTACAATCTGTCTGATTACTTTTTCCAAATCACATGTAGTGCAAATTGGGCTGCCCATGCAACTGTTGTCTGCACTCAAGTCCAATTATATCTCATGTGTACCCATTTGATCAAAGATGTCCACTTTTTTTTTTAAACAGTTGGTTGAATCTTACAGTTTTTGGCGAGTCATGTCACGTTTGGTGGGGTGATTAATGCTGCAAGGCCAAACACGTTTTCTTTTCCATATCTTAACAAACACGCCACATCAGTTGGCATCTCAGCTATTATGATTTCCAGCCCATCTTACAACGCATCGTTCTCAGAGCAACTCGCCACTCACAAGAGATCCTGGCATTGACTGGCATCCCTGGTGTCAGTGCCAAGTTGAGAAGGCTGTTGTGCGCCAGACAAGCATTGTCAGTGTGGAGCAGCCCTATATTTCCCTTGACAGGCAGAGAGCAACAAATTGGCCCAGCTGGAGCTCATGTTGAATGTTTGTTGCAGGTGGGACTTCCTCCTCTCCCAGGACCAATAGTAAAACCCATGCCAGCCTGGCCCAAGGTTGTCACCTGGGTCAACGCAAAACCATTGCCACACCTCTTGAAAAAAGTGTACACGATACCGCAAAAATCATCAGATCATCAAGAATGGGGCTTGCTGAACATCTCAACCCATTCTACCACTCATCTCACCAAAAGCCCACATTGCTGAACTTGATAAGATTTTGCTGATGTTGACTCTGCAGTTGTGTACCATTGAAGCTAGGGATCAGATGAATTTTAAACTCTATTTTTCATTGATTAGCAGATATTATTAATCTTGGTGTTTTGACCAGGATTTATCAACCCATTCAATAACTATGCTTTTCAAATATCCAGATCTGTAAAATTTAAATGATGCAAACTCGTAAATACTAGATATGAATCCAAAGAGGTGTGAATCGGTTTGGTTTCACAACCCAGAATGAATATTCTTGATATTCTTGCTGTATTAGTTGATGTGAGAGAGGAGGGGAATACCATCTTCTTTTGTTGGATGTCATGACAATGTTGATGTGTTGATCTTTTCAAGATACTGGTGACACGTGACTCAGTTATGTGACGAGATAAAATAGGCTTGCATTCTTCTGGTTAAAGTATACAGGGTGAAGGTGACGGTAAGGAAGGTATTCAAAATTACAAGCGAATTTGTTAGAGCAAATAAGGGGAAACATTTTAATGGAGTATACATATACAGACTTAAGATCATTGGCAAAAGAACTAGGGGGAACAGGAATAAAACTTTCACAATAATTTTGGAATGGGATGTATTCTCAATACAACCAGCCAGGTAGACAGCAATGGTGCTGTACATAGCCAAGTTGCTACATTTCATAATCAGTGCAGGATCCACAAAGAACACATTGATAGGTTGTTGTATAGGCATGATTCAGAATGAACTGGACTTGGCCAGAGCTGGAAATGGGGGTATATTTACTCTCTTAACTTTTCTAGGCATTTCTTTTGATTGGATTATGCTTCCACCACTGCTAGCAAGTAATATTTGCATGTTGTTACTGGCATCAACTTGTCTTTCCCTTTACAAAAAACTGTGCATTGTAGGTTTCTTAAGTTTTGAACAGGGTGCATTTCCAGAATTCATGAAAGTCAATTTGCTGCACAGGCCTTGAAGGGGTCTGAACAGTGCTACTTATTCATTCTTTATGAAAGCTGTGCACTATGCATTTTAACTGGATCAAGGCCACATACTCTTTTATATGTCATTTCAGGCTTTCTAAATTACACCTGTACGTCTTGGGTATTAATTAGTAATGAACTCATTCACATATGCAGTCACTAGGAAACGGGTCTACATAACAAGTTATATGTGCTGCCAGGATGAATGAACTTTTGTTATCCAGAAAGAAAAAGTTGTTTTGTTTTGTCTTACTTTTCTTAAGCAGCCTTGTTATCCAAAAGAATGGCTTTTCACAGGTAGAAAGGCTTGTACAAGTCTAATTCAGGGTGTAGACTTCAGTAGCTTTGGTGAAGGTTAATCACTAGTTAACCTGACCAGATGAACACATGGGCCAATAGAACAAAAAATTCCCCACTTAATTATACACTGCAAAACCTCTCACTTCCTGCTGTTAAACATAATCCCACAGGTGCAGTTTCTGTATCTCAGGCTGTTTAGTGTTTGGTGGGCCTGACTCTGCAGCCTTTTCACAGCAACAGATTTAGCTTGAGAACTAACTGATTAACCTTTTGCTGAAGGTCAAAGAAACCGATTGTGTGATTAAACATTGTCGTGGTGCTATTTTCTAAGAAGTGGAATGGAATATAAAACAAGCTGTTCACACTTGATTATTCTGCTCTAAACTGCATTTCTTCACATCATAATTTCATGACTATAATGAAGAAAGGATGATTATTTACTGACAGCTCCTGACCTATTGATACCTCTTCAGGCTTATTGCCAATGTTCTCCTCAACATTAGCTATCCATATGCTCAAATCAGATTTGGGATATCTATCTTCAAACATGCCAATCTAGAGCATAATATAAAGCAATTATGAGTTCATAGTCCAACAGACTTTCTTGTATTGAAGCCATCTCAGTAGTTGTGAGATGGCTTCCAATAGGGAGCACCGCATGGAAGAAGTCACATAACTACCGCAAGACAGTGCTGTACCCATTGATTGAAAAACTCAGGGTTTTACATGTTTATAACTCCTCTGAGAGTCTAATTCACTTCTCGTAGCAGTTGTGCTGTCCTAGTAGGATCTTTTAAGCCTAAAATAATTATGTCTTTGATGCGATCATCATTCAGGTGCCCAGATTCACATAACTATCAACAGGCTATCAGTAGACTCGTTTTTACCTTGAACTGTCATGTTGATACACGTTGTTCACATGTTACCTTCAGTTAAGGTCCAATGTGTGCTTTTGGCGCTTTCAAAATTTTCTGTCTTTTTTCTCTGTTCTTTGCAGAGATTTAGTTTACACCTTGTAAGTCTCCCTGATAAAAGTGTAGCTATTCATTGGTGCTCTGGCTTATGAATTAACTATATCCCAATTGTGTCATTTTGCCATTGTGGGTGGAAAATCATGTCACCTGGCATTTGACCAGTGCCACGGGAAGGGAAATTTGTGGTCACTGTGCCTTACCTATTACTTTCAGCCGTGGCCTGCTTCTACATGCCTTTTTGTGATTTTCTGCTGCTCTAACATTCCTGTGTTCCTCTTTTAGTAGCTGTGTTTCTATACAACTCTTCAACACTCAGTGTTGCAACCAGGTTGCAAGCTCATAGGTCAACTAGTTCTTGCTTGAACTGCCTGTAAGTTGGCCAACTACACTGAGAACCTGATGGCAGAGTTCACATGACTACAGCAAGACAGGATGCATGTTCGTACAATTTCCATTAAAGCAAAAGATGGCAAATGTATTAAAAATGCTGACATGGCTCCAGAAAATGCAATAGCCGAAACACCCCTGAATATATGTCTCTAAAATGTGCAATGAGTAGCACTACTAGAAAGCGAGGTGGGAGGTATACATTATAAATATTTTGTTGCATCATTCGAGTAGACACACAGAGAAAAAACATGCTTTTTGTATAGTGGTGGATATAGAAATTGCTAAAAGGAAACTAAGAAGGCTGAATGTTGAGATAGTCAACATGGATTCGTCAAGGGCAGGTCGTGTCTCACAAGCCTCATTGAGTTTTTTGAGAAGGTGACCAAGCATGTGAATGAGGGTAGGGCAGTTGACGTGGTGTACATGGACTTCAGTGAAGCCTTTGATAAGGTTCCACATAGTAGGCGATTGGAGAAAATGCGGAGGCATGGGATTGAGGGAGATTTAGCAGTTTGGATTAGAAACTGGCTTTCTGAAAGAAGGCAAAGAGTGGTGGTTCATGGAAAATATTCAGCCTGGAGTCCGGTTACTAGTGGTGTGCCACAAGGATCTGTTTTGGGACCACTGCTGTTTGTCATTTTTATAAATGACTTGGACGCAGACATAGGTGGATGGGTTAGTAAGTTTGCAGATGACACTAAAGTCGGTGGAGTGGTGGACAGTGTGGAAGAATGTTGCAGGTTGCAGGGAGACTTGGATAAACTGCAGAATTGGGCTGAAAGATGGCAAAGTGGAGTTCAATGCAGATAAATGTGAGGTGATTCACTTTGGGAGGAATAATAGGAAGGCAGAATACTGGGTCAATGGAAAGATTCTTGGTAGTGTGGATGTGCAGAGGGATCTTGGTGTCCAGGTACATAGATCCCTGAAAGTTGTCACCCAGGTTGATAGTGCTGTTAAGAAGGCATATGGTGTGTTAGGTTTCATTGGTAGAGGGATTGAGTTCCGGAGCCGTGATGTCATGCTGCAACTGTACAAAACGCTAGTGCTCCCTCACTTGGAATATTGCGTACAGTTCTGGTCGCCCCATTACAGGAAGGATGTGGAAGCATTGGAAAGGGTGCAGAGGAGATTTACCAGGATGTTGCCTGGTCTGGAGTGAAGGTCTTATGAGGAAAGGCTGAGGGACTTGGGTCTGTTCTCGTTGGAGAGAAGAAGGCTAAGAGGGGATTTAATAGAGACCTACAAAATGATCAGAGGATTAGATAGGGTGGACAGTGAGAGTCTTTTTCCTAAGATGATGACGTCGGCTAGTAAGAGGGGGCATAGCTGCAAACTGAGGGGTGATAGAGTTAAGACAGATGTCACAGGCAGGTTCTTTACTCAGAGAGTGGTAAGGGTGTGGAATGCCCTGCCTGCCAATGTGGTTAACTCAGCCACATTAGGGGCATTTAAACAGTCCTTGGATAAGCATATGGATGATGATGGGATAGTGTAGGGGGTGGGCTTAGATTAGTTCACAGGTCAGCGCAACATCGAGGGCCGAAGGGCCTGTTCTGCGCTGTATTGTTCTATGTTCTATGTTCTATGTTCTATGAATGTATGATATTTTCAAAGATGGTGGGGATAGAGAAGGGATGTGTTATGGTTATGCTCCTCAGTAAATGTCTACTTTATGCATTTTTCAGAAGTCTATTCAGAATGAAGAATGGTATATAGACTAGTGTATTTTAAAGACAGAATGAAGTGGATATAATGGGTGTTTTAAGTGCATGAATGAGTTAGAGACAAAACATTACTAAGGCTAAACACCAGAAGAAATTAGAATTAAATAATCATTTCTTTCTCTCATGTATTTATCTGAATGAGTGTTAAATAGTCATTTAAATGGTTAGGCAATTACAATGCTCAATCCAAAAAAACAATAGCCATTCCTGCCCATTGATGCTGATCACAATTCAGAAGTGAACAATTACAAATCCAAAATAAAAGGATGAAATTGTTGGTGTAAAACATGTGTTTTACAAGAGAATGTTTAGGTGCTAGCAGCAAACCAGCAGATCAAGTTAAAAATTAGAAAGAATTATGTTGAGAAAAATTCCCATGGTAACTGCAGCTTTGGGAACAGTTCACATTGTGTAAATCCCAACGGGCTATCACATCCTAAAACAAAAAGTCAAAAAGCATAATCTAAAAAAAAGTCCTTCTTGAAGAATATGTGCAATGTGCAGAAGGCAACGCATACTCATAAGTGATAGCACATTAAGGATTGAATAGTTATATTTAGTCACTTCATGCAATTCATCTACTGTACATCATTTTTCTTAATTACAAATACCTCTCGACAGCAAATAAATAGCATTTCTACGTGAAGTTAATTTAAACCTTCATAGCTAATGAAAGATGGACATCTACATATGTGTAATGTTAGGCCTTCAACTGTTGAGAACAGTTTCTTCAACTGACATGTGGGCAAGCACGATTTATTTGCATATCCTGAGGGCATTTTACAGTTAAAATTGTTACTTATATAATCCTTTTTTTGACGTATGTCAGGGACCTCTTGGGTTGGGGTGGTTAGATGATTTATCATTCCCTCCATCAATCAACAAGCCAAAATTCCACTGCCTGCAGAAATCATGAGATGCACAGGGATGTACATTAAAAAGTGAGCCCTAATGATTTGTAAGATGGTTTGGGAAGCTATTGAGAATGGCTGGGAACTCGATCATGCCCGTTTGATAACTAAATGTGGTCAAAAACTGACTTTCCATTTGAAATGCAGCTAACTGTAATGCATTCAGGCCTTTGACATCTTGAATCACGAATGTGTTCAGAGAAGGATCTGTACCTAAAATATGCACTCTTCCTTCAGTCTCAGCATCCTAATGCTGTTTGCCGTCTCACCAGGGAATCTTCCTGTCACATAGGGATTCCTGGTAAGCTGCCCGGTAATTGTGCAGAGGTCAGACAACCTGTGGAATCAGGGCTCCCCTCATATCCTCTTTCATATGATTGATAGTACCTGTATATTTGTCAGACTTAATAGATACCCAATTACATGTGAATCCCCCTGATGAGGACTTCACACAAGATAGACAGCTTCATCCATGGATGGAACAAAACACACAGCCTACACAAACATGGACTGTCCATGTAGAATGCAAATCATTGATACATGCACACGTCCTTCGAACTGAAAGTTCAAGACCAAAACACATGAGATGAAGACTGAACTTGATGCATCTTCTTAGGATTGCACATGTATGTTGAATGTCTATATCCAAACCAAGGATTCGCTCTCACATGGTCATTCCTATTGCTGTGTGACTGCAGTATTTAAAGCACGGTAATGATAAATTGGTCAATCAAAATTATGGAAAAATTTCCTACATGAAAACTGCTAGATGTAGTATGTGTAATTGAAGTAAACAGGATCCAATAAAGTCCCACATTTGATGCTCCCATATATAGAATTATCTGATCTGAGCTAGAGGTCAGCAGGAATGTTTCTCTTTCTGTAAGCAGCCATGGATTAGTAAGAGAAGAATAAATCAGGTAGGTTCTCAATTGCTCTTCCCACGTGAAGTGTTCCTCAGTATATATATAGTTTTGGGGGTGGGCTGAGGGATCAGGTACAGTTATATCTAGAACAACTTCCACAATTGAAAAATTCTGACTGACTCACATGTGAAGAATGAAAAAAAAAACTTTTGATTTTGAATTAGTTAATTTAAATTAAAAAGACTGTTTAGGTACAGCTAGAACAGAGGAGTGTGGTGTGTTCATTATTTAGTAGAAACTCACATTTGATAAAACTCCATTTTTCAGTTCATTTTGTATTTCTTGGATTCCAACCAATTACCTTACTTAGAATTGATTTGGATACAGTGTGCGATTGTAAATAGATTGGTGCAATAACATAGTAAGTATTTCTTATAAGAATGACTCTGATGTTCTGACACACAATTAGTTCAAGCAATTTAGATTACAGTTTTTCAGTATTCAACCAATTAGGGCAGTGATTCTTGCTTATTGACAGGACATAGAGAAATTCAGTCAAGGACCGCCTTTAGCATTGTGACTGTTATAAGAAAGGAATAAATTTAAATGTTTTAGGGAGTTTCACATCTGGCTGTATCAGTCCAATTGTTCTGTCACCCAGCCCCAGCTACACCTACTTTATTTTTCTGTACATCTTAATTTTTACATTTTACTAACCAACATGTTCAAAGACTTAATTACACACCTCTGGAGTAGCTGGGACTTGAACGCCACATTTCCTGCTTCAGAGGTAAGGACACTACCACTGCACCACAAGATCCTTTTTTGGGACGTCAATTAATCAATTAGCAGCTAAGACCTGTTTTCTTCCTAACCTTAATTACTTGCTATACTAGTTAAAATTAGAAGTTATTTATTCACTTTAATAGTGGAATATTTGACAAGTGACTACTTGATACAAATAGGTCACTAAAAATGAAACTGGAAATTAAAAAAAAAGACCTAATTGAACATGGAGAAAAGGCAGGGAAATACAACAGAAGCAGATACTCCCTTCGAAGAGCTTGTACCGGGGAAGCATGACTGTCTGCATTGCCTCCAGTGTTATAATTTCAGCGATTCTGTAATTACATGACTTGTGTTTGAATCTTGCCCAACTGGTGTGATGAAGATTTCCTATCTATCTGTTGCTTCAGGAGCTGAGAATGAAATAGCCCTTGGTAACTGCTTATCTCATTCTAGGGTGTGAAGTTCTCAGTACAAAATTCCTATAACTTGACACAAATTGGCACTAAATTAGTCATCTTGTAAAGGGGATGATTGTGGGAAGTGGAAAATTTCATGCTGAGTTTGGAAATTGTGCACATTTTTTGTGTAATTAGAAAGGTTTAGTTTGCATCTGGCCACTGCTGTACCTGAGTCAGGAGTGTTCGAGGCTGACAAGGTGTCAAGATGTTCCATTATCATTTTGATGAGCACAAATGCACCAAGGAAACAACAGGAAGATTTTTTTTTAAAAGAAAGAGTTGTCTTTGCTCTTCTGATCAGCTGTGTCTAAGTGCAACCTCAACTAAAAGGAACTGAGCGACCGAAGCATAAAATCCAAGTTCCTTTTTTGAAAAAATTGCAAGGAAAATGCAGCACCAAGTTAATTATTGTGTTTCTACTACTTGTTCATACCTGTAGCTTACACGCAAACAAAGCAAGTGTTTTGAATAGTGGGAACGGAAATGTTCATGCCAAAGATTTATTGCCAAGATATTAGTTGATTTGTATGTAGGTGTCATTTAAATGTGTTGCACTTAACATGTAACAGTGGCTCTACAGCCAACTTTAATTGATGAATATTGACTTTCTATCAATTACCAATCTTTAACGAGGATAGTTGGGAGTTAGATGATCAGATTAAAGCAACAGCAGTTAATGAAGATGCTCACCAGATTCTGGAACACAAACCATTTGTCTGACAAGTATCCAGGAGAAAATAATGTAGACAGAGCCAGGCTCTTAATCTTGAAGATTCAAAATACTGCGCATCAGGAATCCACAGTCTAACTGCTATAAAAGACTTGTGCAATGCAGGGTTGAAATATAATTCTAGAATCCTGTACCTAGGCTGAATTCCAAGTGGATTGAAGAGACCTTGAGGAGGTTTTCAATTTAATTGGCAGGTGGCCCCTACAGCTGGGAGGGCCAATGAGTGGGTGAACAAGGGTGTGCCTTGAAACAATAGTATAACCTGAAAGCTTGTGAATGGCACAAATTATACACTTGCAGCCAGAGCTGTAAGTTATGATTGCATAGGGAAAGCTCTTGCACAGAATGACTAGCGCCGTGACTGCTACTCTCGCAGACCAGTGCGTCCATCTCGGGCTGTTTTGCAGGATGTGTCTCCACCCTTTTCTATACTCCCTCTCCCCAGCCCATCAACAGGCTGCAACCACATCGAAGGATGAGCCCCCAATCCTACACTCCCTTGAATATCCAGATGACACACAGTCCTTAATTCACACTTGAATTTGCCTGTTTGGTTCCCCACTCCCACCAATTCCACTTTCCTTTCCCAATTCCCCCACTTCCCCCTCAGAAGCTGCATGCTTGAAAGTAAGCTGGATGTCGCAACATTCTGACAGATCAGCACTCTGGCTGATCACGCAAACTTTCCAGGAAGCCTGTCTGACTTGGCATGAAAATGAAGCCCATTATTTCTATGGAATATCCACACCACAAATTCAGTCCCATTCTCATGGCAAGTTACTTATCCCCCTATGCGGCTGATAATGCTCCTGTTCATACTCATTACCTTACAACTTGCTGTAGTTACTGGAAATATTTTCCTTCTGAACATACAGTTGATATGAATATGTAAAGAATTTACATTCTTTGTTCCCAGCTTTGCCCATTACACAGTCAGATGGAGTTTCACAATGCCTCTCCAATGTTACTCTTAAGTGGCCACTGTTCAGGTTTAATCCTAGACAGTAAGTGCTGACTGGCTAACAAACCTAGTGGCACCTAATGATCAAAAACAACCCAATGAACAGATTTCCTAACACTTTCCATCAAGTCTCAATGAAATGTGATCAGGAGCAGGGTATGTTGCTGCAGTTATGTATACAGTAGTGGAAGCCATTCAAAGGGAAGATGATCATTTAAAGGTTGGACAAAGGCAGAAAAACACATTTGTTTATACACAGACCTATCTTAGTTCTCCAGGGAAAGACACTGCAGTGACCACCACTTACACAGCTGAAGTGGAGTTCGACATTGATATCACAGAAGCTCAGGAATGTGAACAAATGTCTCCGGCAAGATCTTTGCCAAATAATTGTTGGCAAATAAAAAGATGGAAATGAGCAAACAGGGCAGGTCCCAATGTCCACGTAAATAGATGGTGACATGGAAATATTAGGCCAGGAGGTGAAAATGAAGTAGTTTGCCGAAATTAACAGCCCAGCATGCCTGGTAGCAACCAATGGCCAAAGTCAACAATAGCTGCGGGACCGTGTAATAGATGTAAAATAAAATGATACGTCTTAATGAAGAATCCAAGATATTGAATGCAGGCCCATTTGGTTGACATCTAATACAGGCCAGCAATCTTGAACAGGACGTAAGCTCAGAAATTACAAGTTACCAACTTCAACATTTGAAGAAGGGATCTTGGATATTCTGTAGCACTGAAGTGGTACTGGAAGGGAAAGCCAGGGGATGTTGCCCAAGTTTAGGTCCTACTGCTTCATTCACTGTCACACAAGCATAGAAAATAGTACTTACCTTCTTGCTCCTAATAAAGAAATAACATGCCTTGGGATTCTCCTCAATCCTACTTGCCAAGAACATTTCATGGCCCCTTGTAGCCCTCCTAATTCATTGTTTAAGTTTTTTTCTGCTCCCCTTATATTGTATCAAGAGCTCTGTCTTGATTTTAGTTTCCTAAACTATGCATATATGCTTCCTTTTGGAGACAGCAAGAATTGCAGATGCTGGAGTCAGAGATAACACAGCGTGGAGCTGGAAGAACACAGCAGGCCAGGCAGCATCAGAGGAGTAGGAAAGTTGATGTTTTGGGTCGAGACCCTTCTTCAGAAAATGGAACATGCATCCCAACCCAAAATGTCACCTTTCCTGCTCCTCTGATGCTGCCTGGCCTGCTGTGTTCCTCCATCTCAACACATTGTTATCATATGCTTCCTTTTTCCTCTTAAAATAAACTTTCAATATCTCTGGTCATCCAGGGTCCCTGAATCTTGCCATCCTTATCTTTCATACTCACAGGAACCAGCTGGTCCTGAACTGGCCTTCAAAAGATTCCCCCATAACACATATGGATTTACCCTCAATCTAATTTCTCCAGTTCCTACCTAATATTGTTGTAGTTAGTCTTCCCCCCAGTTTCATCAAGGACCAGTGTTATCCTTTCCATAATTATCCAAAAACTTGTGGAATTATGATCACTATTCCCAAAATGCTCCCCCACTCAAACCTTGATAACCTGGCAATGCTCATTTCTCAACACAAGATCTAGTACTACTCCTCCCTAGCTGGAGTACCTACATATTGTTTCAAGCAACCCTTCTGTGTATACCTAACAAATTCTGCTCCATTCAAGCTCCTGGCACTAAGGGAGTCCCAGTCGATATTGGAGAAGTTAAGTCACCTGACAACAACTCTGTTGCTTTTACATCATTCCATGATCTTACATATCAGTTCCTCGATCTCCCGCAGGCTATTGGGAGGCCTAAACTATAACCCCATCAGGGTGACTGCACCTTTCATATTATTGAGTTCTACCCATATGGCCTCGCTGGATGAGCCCCCCAAAATGTTCTCTCCTAGTTCAGCTGCGACATTCTCCTTAAACAGTAATGCAACTCCCCCACCCCTTTTACATCCCTGTGTCTTGCCTGAAACATCCAAACCCTGGAATTTTGAGCTGCCAGTCCTGCCCTTCTGTCAACTAAATTTCTGTAATGGAAGTACAATGTTTTAATCATGTAGTGTTCATCATTTGCCTTAGCTGTTATTCTCCTTGCATTAAAATAAATACACATCAGACTGCCAGTCCCAGCAGGTTCATTAATCTGGTCCTGCCTGTTCTTCCTATTAGACTTACAAGCATGAGGTAACGACAACATCATGGTTTACAAAAGAAAACATTTGGTGAGTATTATTGATTGGGCTGTCAGCTAGCTACTATTGTAAGATACGCAACTCTTGCATTTCTACAAGTTTCCTAAGAGCCTGAAGAACTGAAGAGGCTTGCAGAACATACACCACCTTTCATTCCACAAGTTGCAGACAGCAGCACAGGCACTAATCCTTTAGAATTAGGTACTAAGTATTGTGAAAACTGATATGCAGAAGGACAAGTGCCAAGGGCAGACAGGGAATGGAAAAGTCTTTGCAGAAAGATCAATTCGCACTGGCCCACATTTTCACTAAAGATGTGAACAACACTGAAGCTCTATTAAAAACACATCAGTCCAAGACTTTTAAACACATTCTGCAAGGGTTGATTACTATTATAGATAAGTTTATTCGTTACATCCATGGAGTCATTCAGAAAGGACTAATGTTCTGGATCCAGTGATCCTTCTTCAGATCTGAAGAAGAGTCACTGGACCCGAAAGGTTTCTCTCCGTAGATGCTGCCAGACCTGCTGACTTTTTCCAGTAATTTCTGATTTTGTCTCTGATTTTCAGCATCTGCAGGTCTTTATTCATAGAGGATTCTTGATTTTGCTGTCCACCACAGACAGGTATCATCTTTCTGGCATTGTTAGCAGAGCTACTGGGGTTAGATAAAATGTTCAACCAATACTTGGAGCACCAGTGGCAGTTTTACAAACACAGAAACATAAAAGATAGGAGCAGACGGAGGCTATTCGGCCCTTTGAGCCAGGCCTACCATTCTTCACAATCATGGCTGATTGTCCAACTCAATAGCCTAATCCAGCTTTCACCTCATAACCTTTGACCCTTTCACCCCAAGTGCTGTATCAAGCTGCCTCTTACATACATTCAATGTTTTGGCATTAGTTACTTCCTGTGGTAATGAATTCCACAGGGTCACCACACTTTGGGTGAAGAAATGTCTCCTCATCTCCGTCCTAAATGGTCTACCCCGAATCCTTAGACTGTGACCCCTCGTTCTGGACACACCCACCATCAAGAACATCCTCCCTGTATCTATCTATGTTTGGTTGCCCTAGGATATGGCTTCAGACAGAAAGAAACATGATGTGTGGTTTCACTGACTGCACTATTACTCTCTGCAATCCAGTGGCATTCCATCCATTCAGACCATCATTCCAACTGCAGAGAAATTTTCAGACATACATTACTTCTTCAATCACCATCACGACTAAAAACAGATGAACTGGATTTTCATCTTCATACTGCTTATAGGTTCTTGGTAACTTAAAGTGGTGTTCTTATTTGGCAACAACAACTAGATTTCAACGTGATTGATTCTACATGAATCAGTCTGAAAGTCCTGACTCATTCATTCCTTTTTTTGTCAGTTTCCATACACTAAGGGCAGTATGTAACTAGACGACAATGGTTTTCCAAGACAGCTCAAAAACTGACAAGAATCCCATGTTGCCTTTTCCCAGGTCTTTGCTTTGGGGGCACTGAATGGGATCATGCGGAGGGGTTGATGAGGGAGGGATGAGGGGACGAGAGGTGGGCACAGCAAGAGGTGCAGGGGATGGCTCTAAATGCACTCTAGGTCAAATGTAAATAAACATTAGTGAAGGGAGCAACTCAGACTCTTTGATGAACAGTTTCCAATCTAAGTTACTTGCTAGAACACGAATTTGAACACAAGGTCATTGTCCTAAAATGCTAACCCTTGCTTCTACCCCAGAGATACATTATGGCCAAATTGAGGGCTTCCAGTATTTTCTGCTGCATTCCACATTTCTAGCAAGTAACGAGTTTCACTTCATGTTGACTATGTTTTTAGATCAAGTCAAACCATTATGGGAATTGAACATTAACCTAAAGAGATTGAGAATCTTCCTCTATTTTGAATGTTATTTTGCCTCTTGTTCTAAACTCAGATTGAAAGTTTACTGCTCTCAATCCCCAAACAGGGAAATCTACAGACACTAGCCAACTGAAGAATTGATATCAATCATGCCGCCTCAGTGGTCAGAAGTAAGAGGTGGATAGAGGAATAAAATTCTTCCTGAAAGATCCAAGTCACAAATTGAAGATGAAACAATTGTTATATGTGATAAGACTGCAGCAATGTAGTGAAAATGGCAAGACACGCAGCACAAAATATGATTAATTTAGGTGGAAAGCACTCATTATGCAACACAAAGTCTGATTACACACAATCTTGCTGGACCAGGCAGACAGGCTCTGACTCTCCTGGGAATTCAAAGACCCAACAAAGACAGGGAAAACATGCAGCAACCACAAAAGTGTGGGTATGGATTAGTCACCCAACTACAATAATAAATTGGTTCAGCAAAATGAGATCCTGGGAAGCTACATAGAGTTCAGTGATATCAAAACTGGTAGCCACATCATGGTGATCTTTCAATCTCTCTTGCTCTTAGCAACAGCCCAATTTCAAAGTAGTTGCATTCGAAATTCTAGAATGTTCCAGATAGGAAAAAAGGCTGTCAACACTATCACCAATGACTCGTAACGTAAGCCCACATTCTGCCTGAGGACAGTACGTTGGGTGCTATCAAGATAAAAGCAGTAAGCAAGTAATGCAATAAGTTAAGCCATCTTGCCAGACAAATCTCCTTTTCACCCTAAGGTCACTGAGAAGCATAGGGAATAGCTCAACTCCCAGTGGGAATACCATGCTCAGTATGCTCGGGGAGAGTACGGGTAAGTGGAGTTGAAATGCCCATCAGCCATGATTAAATGGTGGGGTGGACTCGATGGGCCGAACGGCCTTACTTCCACTCCTATGTCTTATGGTCTTATAGTTCCAACTTGTTTCCCAGCCACATCAGTTGCCTTACATCACATTTCTACTTGAGAATTATGGCTAACTCTGAGGAAATGTGAGTCCAGCATTTGTACCTGTAATGGAAGTTACTACTATAACAAATGCAAATGTAATGATTCCAAGGCATCTCAAGGTTGAAATCATTGGTAGAAACTACTCAAGTTTTGTCTTGTAATGTGATGTCATCTGAAACCAGAGCTAAACACCATTGTAAAACAATCAGAGATATCCATTCTTCCCTTTACAGCTCAATAATAACAGACGACATAAAGAACTCTTTGGATAACATGAGTGGCATTACACAAATAAAAAGCTGCAGTCTAATGAATAGATTAACATATAGAGCTTACACCTTGACTTGCCTTCTGGTATACAGCAATCATTTTGCTCTTCTGTGAACAGTTAAGTCGTGAGCAGCACTGAAGCATCATAAAGTGTTCTTTTCTTTATGCATTTTATCATTGAAATAAAAACTAGTTTGTTCTGTGTTTCCAATTGGATTGGTTAAACTTTAATTTTCCTCCCATCACTTATCAAATTAAGCTAAAAAAATCTTGTTTAGTACAGAATAAGACAAAGAATTCAGTTTAAAACATCAACTAACATGTTCTTCCTGTCTATCGCTTATCATAACCATACTCTTAACAGCAAACTATTGTTTCTAGGACTGTCACTGAGCTCATTTCCTTTGAATATCTTTCCACTTCATAGCAACATTTGTGCCACACAAATGCCAGGCAATTACCATCTCCAATAAGATACAATCTAATCATTACCCCTTGACATTCAATAGCATTACCATCTCTAGGTAGTAGCATCCCCTACTACCAACATCCTGTGAGTTACCATTGACCAGAAATTGTAGGAGACTAGAATATAAATACTGTGATTACATGAGCTGATCAGAGGCTACGAATCCTGTGGTAAGCAATTCATCTAGACTCCCAAAAGCCTGTGCATAGCTAAGAAGGTACAAGTTAGGAGTGTCTTGGAATACTTCTCACTTGCCTGGATGACTGCAGCTCCAACTCAAGAACTTTGATACCATCCAGGACAAAGCAGCCACTAGATTGGCATAAAAACTGAAAGAACTGTGGATGCGGTAAATCAGGAACAAAAACAAAGCTGCTGGAAAAGCTCAGCAGGTCTGGCAGCATCAGTGAAGAAAAAAATCAGAGTTAACGTTTCGGGTGCGGTGACCCTTCCTCAGAACAGGGTTCACGTCCACAAACATCTACTCATTCCACCACTGACACTCAGTAGTTGCAGAAATTCACAAAGGCTCCTTAAACAGCACCCTCCAAATCCATGGCCACTTTCATCTAGAAGGACAAATGCGGCCAATACATGGGAAAACCATCAGCTGCACGTCCTCCTCCAAGCCGCTCAGCATCCCGACTTGGAGATGGATGGCCATTCCTTCAGTGGCATTGGATCAACATCCTGGAATTCCCTCTCCAAAGTTGATCAATTTTGCTTCCAATTTTCATTCTTCTCTCACTTTCATCTTATCCATCTCTGACTCTCTCTTTCCCTTTCTTGACTTTGCTGTTTCCATTTCTAGGGATAGACTTCCACAATCCATTACAAATGCATAGTTACCTTGATGACACTTCCCCACCCCTTATAAAGGACTCCATTCCATTCTCACAGTTTCTCAGTCTTAATTGTATCTATTCCAATAATACCACCTTCCACAGGAGTGATTCTGAAATGTATTGCTTTTGTCTGAACCAAGGATCCTCCACACCATGGCTGACCCTCAGCCACGTCAGCCCCATCACTTCCCCTCCCTCTTGGAGCAGTGGCAGGGTTCCACGTGTCCTCACTTTTCACCCCACCACCCTATGTATTCAAAGCATCATCCTCAGCCATTTCTGATGCCACCACCAAACAGCTTTCTGCAGTTATCATTCTCTCCATCTGCGGAACTCATTGCTGCAGAAGGCTGTGGAGGCCAAGTTACTGACTGTATTTAAGACAGGGATAGATAGATTTTTTGTTTAGTAAGGGTTACAGGGAGAAGGCGGGTGAATAGGGTTTAGAAACGTTTCAGGCACGAATGGTGTGGCAGACCTGATGGGCCTGATGGGCCAAATGGCCAAATTCTGCTCCTGTACCTGATGGTCTAATGCTCCAGGACATCCTGGTCCCCTCCTCCATCACTCCCACCACATCTTCATTCAAACCTCCCCCACATATCACTTTCTTATGCAATCGCAGAAAGTAGAATAATTCCCTCTTTACCTCCTTTCTCCCAATGCTCCAGATGTGCCTTTTAGGTGAAGCAATGATTTCAAGCTAATCTACTGAATTTGCTGTTCACAATATAATTTCTTCTACATTAGCAAGATCAAACTCAGACTGGGTGACTGTCGTGGAACATCTTTTCTATCCATCGCAAGAACTGACCCCAAGCTTCCGGTTGTCTGTAATTTCAATATACCATATTGCTCTCATGCTCACATTTCTATCTTTGGCCTCTTGCAATGATCCAGCAAAGTCCAACACAAGCTCAAGCTCCTTTTTCATGTGGCATTTTTTGTGTCTGGGGCTCAACATCAAGATCAACAACTTCAAACCGCAATTTATGTTCTCCATTTTGATTACCCCTTCTTTCCCGATCGTCTTGTTTGCAGGGGTTCACACTCAGTAAAGTTGACTCTTTCTCCGCTGTTAACACTTACCAAAAATATCAACATTTCATTTATATCTCTTCCCTACTGCCATTAGCACTTTTTTTGCCTTTTGCTCTGGTGCAATTTGGTCATCTATTTCACTCGCTCGTCCTCCCTCATTTTGAAAACATTAAGACTTCCGCAACCCCTTTCAGTTCCACAGAAGAGTTATACTTGACTTTAAGCACTAAAACGTAGGAAAGCTTCAAGCTCACAGCAGTAAGTGCTGTCAGAGTCCTTCAGGCATCTAAGAATTAATGCAATAAGGACTGTCAAGAAAATTCATTATTCTCTCCTACCATATCTCATCCCTTCAATCAACTTCCCAACCATGAAACACATAATGCATAAATCAATTGATATGATTGACTACCATTGATCCAGATTATTTTGTTAGCACAGTTAGAAAAGAAATATCCACATTTTCCCATTTAACGTACTGTGTATTCCAGATAATATCAGCTCTACTTTTAATAGACGGCACGGTGGCTCAGTGGTTAGCACTGCTGCCTCAAAGCAGCTGGGACCCGAGATCAATTCCAACCTCAGGTCTGTGTGGAATTTGCACATTCTCCCCGTGTCTGTGTGGGTTTCCTCCAGGTGCTCCAGTTTCCTCCCACTGTCCAAAGATGTGAGGGCGAGGTAGATTGGTCATGCTGAATTGCCCATAGTATTCAGGGACATGTAGGTTAAGGTGGGTTGTAGGGGGATAGGTCTGGGTGGGATGTCCTGAGGGTCGGTGTGGACTTGTTGGGTCGAAGGGCCTGTTTCCGCACTGCAGGGAATCTAATCTAATACCGCTATTGAGCAAGGCTAAAAACATTGTGATTTTAAGAGAATTAAAGCAATAAATTGAAAAATGCTCCTTTTTCTTGGAAATTTTTCTGTGCACCTCCAGATGATTTAAGTTTGCACTGGAAAATGCAACATATTCCTATTTCAAGGTTGCACTGTCAACGTCAATAACTCACTGACTTTCTGAATTAATACTCAAAAATGAAATCACAAAGTAGCAATACTTACAGGTACATCAACATACTTTGCAGCAGCTTTCACCTGAAGAGAAAGATAAAAGAAGGCTACAGTGAAAGCAATCCATATCTAGAACCCCCTCCCACCAGAATGCTATGGCTGGAGTCTCTGAGTTCCATGCTCACCAGCAACAGGTCAACATTTGTTACATATCTGCAGTAGATTCCCACAGTAGAAATCAGAACTTGGATGCTGATCGACATAAATTGAGGTTTCAATTAAATCTGTACCTGTCCCACATCTAGGCACCAGAATTAAAGTGAACTGTACATCAGGAGGTTTATTACACAGTAGTATCAAGCTCTGCAAGCAAGTTTCTGTGATGCAGAGGAAGTACAAACTGTACATTGAACTGCTTGGTTAAAGTTGCAGAATCAGCAGATTAGCACTTAAATTTAACAATGTATTTTGCCCTATTTGTTTACTGTCAGCCATCAGCGCCCTACCACAATACATCACAGAGATAACAAGGTGGATGAACACAGCAGGCCAGGCAGCATCAGAGGAGCAGGAAAGCTGACGTTTTGGGTCTGGACCCTTCTTCAGAAATGGGGGAGGGGAAGGGGGCTCTGAAATAAATAGAGAGGGGGGAGACGATGATAGAAGGTGGATAGGGGAGCAGATGGGTGGAGAGAAGATGGACAGGTCAAGGAGGCGGGGATGAAGCCAGTACAGGTCAGTGTAGGTAGGGAGTTGGGTGGGGGTTGGTCAGTGAGGATGGAGGGGCGGGTAGGTGGAAGGGAAGATGGACAGGTCCAGGAGGCAGGATGAGGCTAGTAAGTAGGAAGTGGGGGTGGGGGGTTGGTCAGTGAGGTGGGAGGACCGGATAGGTGGGAGAAAAGACGGACAGGTCAAGGAGGCATGGAAGAGAGGGGCTGGTCTTGGGATGAGGTCGGTGGGTGGGGAGATTTTGTAGCTTGTAAAGTCCGCATTGAGACCATTGGGCTTCAGGGTTCCCAGGCGGAATATGAGGTACTGTTCCTCCAGCCTTCGGGTGGCATCATTGTGGCACTAGAGGGGGCCCAGGATGGTCATGTCGTCCAAGGAGTGGGAGGGGGAGTTAAAGTGGATCGTGACTGGGAGGTGTTGTCATTTGTCACAAACCGAGCGTAGGTGTTCCACAAAGTGGTCTCCAAGCCTCCACTTGGTTTCCCCGATGTACAGGGGGCCACATCGGGAACAGCGGATACAGTATATCACATTAGCGGATGTGCAGGTGGACATATGTTTAATGTGGAAGGCTTCCTTGGGGCCCGGGATGGGGGTGAGGGGGGAAGGTGCAGGGGCAGGTGTAGCACCACCTGCAGTTGCAGGGAAAGGTGCCCGGGGGTGGTGGGGCTGGTGGGGAGTGTGGAGCGGACAAGGGAGTCACGGAGAGAGCTGTCCCTCCTGAAGGCAGATAAGGGTGGGGGAGGGAAATATATCCTTGGTAGTGGGGTCATACATTGGCTGCTTCAGGTATGACCTCATCCTTTTGTGATGTTTCATTCAGAAGAAATCAAGTAGAACTGTAATGCTCTATCTTGAATGACACAAGTCAGGGGAATGCTACGGTGTGATGTTGGATATAAGTGGAAACAGTCTGAGGTACAGCACAGTACTCGAGGAAGGGAAAGACAGCCACAGCATTACAGATAATAGGAAACCATTTGTCCCATCTGCTGAACAACTCTCATGTGTGGACATGTTGATGTGCATCCCTGGATATCAATTTCAGAACTCAATGAGTTAAAAGAATGTTATTGTGTCCAGGACTAAGTAAAGTTGATGGTGTAGGCCCTCAATATAGATTTGCAAATATACCAGAATTATTTTAAAATTTTTTTTAAAATGGATACATAGTACCAGGATCAGGAAAGTATTAAAATGAAGAAGATAATTTCACCAGTGTGAATATAAGTGGAGGAACCTTTATATAAAGTTTATGATCCAGCTGAATTTCTGATATGCATTGACGGGAGCAAACTTCCTTACTACTGCCGGTTCCCATCTTGGAGTCAATTTTAATTTGTTGAAATGGGGTACTCGCCTCAAACTAACTACCCATTAACTGGGCTACTGTGAATTTTACTGCTGGGCAGCTGAGATTATTGGTCTGTTTCAGTCTGTGAGCCTAGTTCAATCTGCAAATTGGATTGTAACTGGTGGTTTAGGATAGAACTGGCTTTAATCATGCAGGACGCACTCTCTGACCAGTTTCGCCGATGTTTGAGCCAAATAATTTTTTATTTTGTGGAGCCAGAAGAACCTTCTTCAAGCCCTACAAAATTAACCTGGGAACTGCTACTCCAAATTCCTCTTCCTTACTTGCTGTCAACTCAGTAGTTTCTGGGCTGGTTTGAACCCAGTGATCTGGATTAGAAGGTCCTTTTGGTGCTTGCAACTCACTGGTTCAATTCAAACGAGTCTATGGCCTCAAAACAAATTCCCGCAGCTAAAACTAGAGGGCTGCTTTTGACTTTCTCCCTGAAGACTTTATCTATCCGAACGAATTAAGCAATAGCTTGATTTCAAGAATTTCAAAAGTGTTTCAATTCAATTAGTGTACTGCAGTACTTTATTCATAAAAGATAAGCATGAATTCTTCGGATTACTTACAGTGAATGATAGAATTGAGGAGAAGAAAGTTCCTTCATCGTATCTTGACAATTTGGAGAGTACACCTTCCAGTACGAACACAAACTTGAGGTGGAGTGGGGGAGGGAGGGGGGAGAAAATTTCATAACCATGTAAGGAGCTAATAAACATATGGGACCAATTCTTGAAACGGTTACGCCATCACATGAGATGTGAACACACATTACAACAAACCACTATTTTAACCAGTTACCCTATAAATAATACACAAGGATGAGCTGTGAATAATGATCTTACACAGTTTGAAATGTAGTTATACTACCTGTTCGGGAGAGATAAATCTTCTACCTCACATTTCCTCACCATGTGCACTGTGTATCGAGTCATACGGCATGGAAACAGACCCTTTGGTCCAACTCATCCATGCCAACCAGGTTTCCTAAACTAAACTAAACTAGTCCCATTTGCCTGCATTTGGCCCATACCCCTCTAAACCCTTCTTATTCATGTACCTGTCTAAATGTCTTTTAAATGTCCTAACTGTGCCTGCATTTGCTGCTTCCTCTGGCAGTTCATTCCACATACGAACCACACTCTGTGTGAAAATGTTGCCCTTCAGATCCCTCTTAAATCTTTCGCCTCTCACCTTAACAATTGCCCCCTAGTTTTGAACTCTCCCACCCTAGGGAAAAGACCTTTGCTGTTCAACCCCTCATGATTTTATAAATCTCTATCAGGTCACCCCTCAAACCTATGTTCCGGTGAAAAATGTCCCAACTCATCCAGCCTTTTCTAGTCACTCAAACCCTCCAGTTTTGGACACATCCTGGTAAATCTTTTCTGAGCCCTCTCCAATTCAATAATATCCTTTCCGTAGCAGGGCGAGAAGAACTGGACACAGTACTCCAGAAGTGGTCTCACCAACGTCCTGTACAGTCTGAACATGACGTCCCAATTCCTTAAACATTTTGGAATATTTTGGTCCAGTTGTTACAGAACAAGGGAAGTGCTGCATGCTGCCTCCGTCTACCAAGCCTCATGTTTAATTTCCCTTTCCTCAGTTTCTGTTAGTTTTCTGGCCTTCCTTGTCCTGTCTCCTATCATATTTCCTGTAGACTTTTCAGTTTTGGAGGAACAACACTGCCAGACGTAAGGAAGAGGGGGATAATAATCTGCAATCACATTTAAGACATTTATGAAGGAGGGTGCTCAGAATGAGAGGTAAGTTGAAGAAGTAAGGACTGCAGTATTCTCAAGATGTATTGTTCTTGATGGTCTCCTCTTTTCCTTTGGAAAACGTGGAGGAATCAAGAAAGCAAAGTGCCAGATTGCTTTCCTTAATTCCAATCTTGGGCAAGACGTAATTTTTTTTGGATCTAATCTAAATGTTACAGTCACTTAAGGCACTATCTTTGGCCCCTAACAAAAATTTTGTCCTTCAATACAGCTCCTTCTCTCATGTTAGGTGGGGATACTAGGACCCGTGGGCACAGCCTTAGAATTAGAGGGGGTCGATTTAGAACGGAAATGAGGAGACATTTCTTCAGCCAGAGAGTGGTGGGCCTGTGGAACTCATTGCCACGGAGCGCAGTGGAGGCCGGGACGTTAAATGTCTTCAAGGCAGAGATTGATAAATTCTTGATCTCGCAAGGAATCAAGGGCTACGGGGAGAGTGCGGGTAAGTGGAGTTGAGATGCCCATCAGCCATGATTAAATGGCAGAGTGGACTCAATGGGCCGAATGGCCTTACTTCCACTCCTATGTCTTATGGTCTTATGGTCTTATGTTGCTGTGCCAGACTATACTGAACCTAAGTATTTCATTCAGTCCAAATGGACCTTCTCAGCCTGTTTTCAGAACACTATCCACCTCTAAACCCATCTCACCTTATCTGCCAT
Organism: Ginglymostoma cirratum; assembly: GCA_024137785.1. Taxonomy (NCBI): domain Eukaryota; kingdom Metazoa; phylum Chordata; class Chondrichthyes; order Orectolobiformes; family Ginglymostomatidae; genus Ginglymostoma; species Ginglymostoma cirratum. Next base: position 42,850,950 of record JAHRHZ010000021.1, read on the forward strand.
TGAACCGTTCACATATCCCTTTGCCACCCTCAGCCTCGATGACCTAAATTTCGCAGGTGACAAGAAAGTTCCAGCTTCAGAGCTGAAAGCAGGAGGCAAACCCACATGCCAGCGAGCAGTAGCTGTCAGGGCAGCATTTTGCTGGTGCAGCCAATTAAGAAGTCAGTAGTGGAGCTGTCATCCAATTAGTGAAGGTGGCCCACCCCTTAGAGCTGCCAGCGATCAGCCCGGTCTCCATTGTGGAGGTTCACAGGGAAGGGGGGTGTCTGCCGCTGAGTCTTGGTGGTGCTTTTGCTGCTGGTGGGGGGCCATGGAGACTCCAAAAAAGGTGTTTCCTCCCTGGCTGTGGGGCTGCCAGGTTTGACCTAGTGGTGGGCCCTTCAGTAATGGTATCACGCTGGCAGAAAATAAGCACTGGCCCTTATCTGGCCAATCAGTTGGCTCAATTGGCCTCTTGACAAGTGTCCAAACCATTGATGTTCTTGTAAGTGGCAACATAACATAGTGGCAGGAAGCTATCAAGCTCCCCTCCTGACATCTATTCCTGCCATTCTGCCTGTCCTCCCACCACTTTGGAAAATTCAGTCTGATTAATCCAATGCTATCTGGACTGATCTCTCATCCTGCTCTCTCTATAAATTTCATCTCTCCCAAAACTTAGCTCCTTGTATTCTTTTCCTCACTAAAACCTGAAGGTGAAGCAGTCCAATTCAACCATTCAAATTTATTATTTTTACCCTTTCCTAAAATCACCTGTTTTACTTCACCTTCACTTTATTGTCTTTGCCCATGTTACAACACCCACCATAAAATCAATCGTTTTATTGTGCCAAACTGTTCATTTGTTAATCCTTAGAATCCTTTGGCCATATCACTGATAGGCCTGGCTTCAGACATCCAGATCCAACTGTGCTGAATATGCTCTTTCAATCTTTCCATTTCTTCCAATGCCCTCTTTAAAATCGACTACTTCCCTCCCAACTACCCCATATTAACTCCCCTGGCTAGATACTTTGCCTTGTTCCTTTGGCCTCTGTGAAACACTTTAAACACTTTTTTTTCCTGTGCTATAGGCACTCATAAGCATTTTGTGTACTGACTTTTGTTTCCTGTGGTTTGTGGGGAACTTCATTTGTGTAACAATTTTTCAGCAGCCCAATTAAATGGCCTATCTTCATGCGCTAGCCAAGGCAGTCAGCATGTTTTATAAAATTAGCAACAAGTGTTGAAGAGTTTTGACCTCTAACGTCCTAAACCCAAAATTAAACATTTTCTCCAGGTTTCAGGCCACCTAATGATGTAATCAGTACAGGGCAGATTACTGACTAGATGCAGTCTTGTATCTCAACCAAGAGGGATCAGTAGTAAGATGGTCAAGCTGAACCCAGTTACCCGAGTTATCTTGATACTGATGCACAACGAAATCCCCTTAAATTATAAAAAAAAACTAATACAAATGGCCTATAAACATTACAAGAATGTTAACTGCGGCAGGTTCCAATGTCAGCATTCTGAAAGGAAGATGTTGCTTGGTGATAAAGACTTGCGGGTTATTAAGGTGACATGCTGATGCTCATGAATTGAGACTCAGCACTGCAGTAATAAACGTCTACTTGGAGTAGAAAGGAAGAGGATCATAATAGGCACCACTACGTTTGATACCAAGCACACAGTTTCAGATAGTTTTACTGACTGCCTCAGGCACACAAAAAAAGAATGAACACACGCTTTGACTTATCATAACTGAATGATTGCAAGTGCCAATGACTGATGTGTCCTTTCTACAGCCATTGAGAGATGCCGAGTAAACACTGCATTCCCTTTTTTAGAATCTACAGTGAATGAAGAAACAATCTCTGGATTTGTATAATTCATGGCATGTGGTATATGCATACAAATTAAAAAATGAAATGCTCCCAGTTTATTGTAATGCGTCAATCGAGCAGCGATTTAAGTGTTTTGAGGACTGCAAAAGGCCCACAATGAGCCCCAATATGTTCAGTTTTAATTCTTGAAATGATTTGACATTGCCTTGCCTCGAAGCAGTGTCGGGAGCAAGGAGAAACTTTTAGCATCGTCACATCCATTAAGCAGCGCAATTCCTCAACAAACCATTTCTTACCTTTGAAACCAGCAGGGAAATCATTTCTTTGAAGGTTTCTTCAATCAAATCATCGATCTTTGAGTGATACTGCTGCTGTAATTTGAAAATGAGAACAAAGTTGCAAATTGACAGAGAAAAGAAGAAATGATTGTGAAAACAATGTCTTGTTCTACCCCAGACACAACTAAAAGCTATAATTGGGGGATTTCAAATAGAAAACCTTGAGCACAATCTCCCCACCCAATGCTGTTTTACATTCAGTGCTAGAAAGCTTCCCATGGACACTGTCGCGTTAAGCAGCTAATAGGTCTATTATCTGAGTGAATTGAGTTGTAGACCTCATTCAGGCACAGGAATGTGAAGGATACTTTTTTGTCGGCTTCATTGCAATTAGGACAACCATGTGCTTTTTCTAAAGACCCATCCAGTTGGATGAAAGAAAGGCTGGAAGAAGATTCAATTAATGCAACATTTTATGTCTGACAACTCTCTTTCTTAAGTCATTTAAGCTGCTCTGTGAGAAAAGAGAGACGCTGATTGTTAGCTGCACAAGGGGCTCTGCATTCGCACAGCAAGCAGTAGTTCACTTGGGTTCACAGAATTCTTGGTGACAATAAATTTAACTTGAGATAAAATTAATTTTTTCTCTATCAACAAAGCTGGAAGGTTAGTAACAAATTAATAGGTGATACAGAGCCAAATAAAGCATTCTTCAAGAACCATGTTATTCTTTTTTTTGTGAACTGCTAGACTTTAAATTGTTATGATTAATGAAATATCTAACATGTCCCATCTTTTATTAATAACAAACAATATTGCCTCCATACACTTGATTGTCATTTATAGGGAGTTTTACTTACGAGAACTAATCTGATAATTCAAGGACTGTACAGTACGAAACCTTAAATATGATGGTCATGCATGCATATAAAAATATCAAAAAATTTTCAGTCGTCAGTTAACTTTTCCTTTCTTCAAGTCATAATCATTTAGCAGGGAAACAAACCCTTCAGTCCAACTTGTCCACTCTGACCACACATCCCAATTTGATGTTGTCTCATTTGCTAGCATTTGGTCCATATCCCTCCAAACCCTTCCTATTCATGTACCCATCCAGATGCCTTTTAAATGTTGCAATTTTACCCGCCTCTGCCAGCTTGATTCAAACACACACCACCCTCTGTGTGAAGAAGTTACCCCTCAGGTCCCTTTTAAATCATTCTCCTCTCACCTTAAACCTACATCTTCTATTTTTTGACTTCCCCACCCTTGGAAAATGACCTTGATTACTCCACCTATCCATACTCTTCGTGATTATATCAACCTCTAAGATCACCCTTCAGCCTTTGATGCTCCATGGCTAAAAGCTCCAGCCCATTCAGCATCCCCCTTTAGCTCAAACCTTCCAATCCCAACAACATCCTTGTACAGGTAGTTTGCCTCTAACGCGATAGTTGTGTTCTTGCGTGACCTCGTGCTATAGAAAATTGCATTATAGAAAAATGCCACAAAAAAATCATGATGTGGGGAAATTGCTGTAGAAAATCGCTATGCCTGGACAGTAGGAAGTTTGCTTTCTCCAAACAGCTTCCACTATTCATCAATCGCGTTACAGCCAATTCATGTCAACAAAGCACGCGTTTTAGCAGAACTACCTCTGAATCTTTTCTGCACTCTCTCAAGTTTAACAACATCCTTCCTATCGCAGGGGGACCAGAAGCAAACTCAGTATTCTAAAAGCAGCCTCACCAATGTCCTGCACAGCCACAACATGACATCCTAACACCTACACTCAATGCTCTGAACAATGAAGGCAAGCGTGCCAAGTGCCTTCTTCACCACACTGTCTACCTGCGACTCCACTTTCAAGGAGCTATGCACATACATCTCTAGGTCTTTTTGTTTAGCAACACTCCCCAAAGCCCCACCATTAACTGTATAATTATAATTACAACTCACCAAAACATTCAAGGACAATATCATTACCATCTACGCAAACGGGTAAACTGGTCAATAGTTGCCTCAAAACAGCTAACTGTTCTTATTCTGTCTCCTGTTGAATTGGAGCCTGATCATTTAGACATTGCATGTCTGCCCAGAGGAATTCTCTCCAAAACCATTTGCCTCGCTGCACCCACAACCTCCTGCTTTCAAAAGCCTCCAACGATCTTATAATTAGTTTGCGCCTGTGATTTCTCCCTTGCTATTCCTCCTTTACGTCTCCCTTTTTGCTTTATTTGGGTTTTGCGCATTGCTGGTTAGACCAGCATTTATTGTTTACTCCAAAAAGCCCCTGGAGAAGGTGGTGGTGAGCTGCCGTCTGGAACTGCTGCAGTCCTTGGACATATAGGGACACCCACAGTGGGATCGGCAAGGGAGTACCAGGATTTTGAACCAGTGACAGTGAAGAAATGGAGGTATAGTTCCAAGTAAGAATGGTGTATGGCTTGGAGGGGAAATTGTGGGGGCTGGTGTCTCCACTGTGTATCTCCACTGTTTACTTTTCCCTACTGTTGAGCGTTCGAAGATGCTTCTTTTATATGAGGAGCATAATGCAGATGCAAACTCTTGTCCTTTGTTGTACTTTACACACAAACTGCACAGACCTTGTCTCAGAGATAATAAGAACTGCAGATGCTGGAGAATCCAAGATAACAAGGTGTAGATCTGGATCATCCAGCTCCAGACCTTGTCTCAGTGTTTGTTAAGAAAAAGCTTATTGATAAATCCGAATTGAAACAATGCCAGTTATCAGCAGTGTAAAAGGACCTGACTTTCACTTACATCTCCCACACTGTCTTCCAGTAATGGATTACTTCATCTCAGTTTAACTGTAGAGCTTTACACAGGATTACGGCTCGCAACTGAAACTAACATTAAGGTTATTCCTAAAAACAAGGGTGAAGTTATCCCATTTGTAGTCCAAGTATGTTGCTAAGTGAGTTTCATGGTGTCCATCACTCATGGCCCAGAACTTTCCTAGGGTGGAGGTAGCTATTACGAGGGGACATAGTTTTAAAGTGAGTGGAAGTAGGTATTGGGGAGATGTCAGAAGTAGGTTCTTTACTCAGAGTGGTAGGGACGTGGAATGCATTGCCAGAGAGGGTAGTGGAGTCGGCCTCATTAGGGGCATTTAAGTGGCTATTAGATTGGCATATGGATGATAGTATAAGGTAAGGGTGGAGGTTAGAAAGACCTTAGGTTTAGGGTAAAAGTTCGGCACAACATCGTGGGCTGAAGGGCCTGTACTGTGCTGTACAGTTCCATGTTCTATGTTCTCTCATTATCTTGTGCTTTTCACCTCATGAGTGAGTTTCTGGGGCAATGATGTGGCCAGAAAGATGGAAATGCTTGCCACTGCAGATAGCACCAGATACCAGAGATCCTTCAATTATAACGTTGAGGACTACAGCCCCAGCGTGGCACTTTAATGTGGGCTACATAGAGCCTAATGTACAGGACCTGTGGTAGGACCTGGCCAGCAGACATCATTCCACACTTATACACACCTTGAGAGAATACAGAACCACTGAAGATTCCATACATTCCTACAGGGATCGATTAAGTACCTTTTCAAGGGAGGGCGCAGCCATTCAAGGCTGAGAGATATACAATGGGAGGTTGGCATGTCTCTTCTCCTTTACAGCATTATAGTCTACTATGAAAAGCTGCCTTTCAAGGGATTCAACACTGTCCTAGAGGATGCTTAAGATTTTCAGGGTAATGTAGCAGTCTATGCAATTATGAAACATTGAAGGGTGTCTGATAATGAAAAGGTCCAAAGCAGACTCTTCAGGATTCTTGTGAACTGGTGGCTATCATGAGAGACTTCACTACACAATGCTCAGATATGATATCCATACACATGCTGTAAGAGCAACCTAACCTTAGCCTCATGTGATGTCAGTACACTGTCTCAGTGACTTTTCTATCATGGTCATGCAGGACATATCACTGAATGTCAACTATGTGTATATTGTATTTTCAAGTGATTCCACTTCAATGTTCAACTGCATGCAAACTAGACATTTATTCAGTAACACCAAAAAGTCAAGGATTGCAAAACTGAAAAGGCCCACATACCCCTTGCTTTAAGCAAGGGCTGCTTGCCAGATTGCCAACAGAATCTAAATAATTAAATAAAGTTAAAACTCAGCTCACTCATCCTGGAAGAGGGTTTCAATTAGTTTCTCTCTGGCTCTATCACACTGTCTCACATGGCCCTCTTGGCCAATGTCCTCATTGTCAGTCCCCATTTTCATCCTCAGAAGATTTCTGTCAATTCCCTATTTCATTATCTGCGTCCAGAATATCATTCCCTTTGTTGGTTTCAGTTAGAAAGGACACAGTATGCTACCGTGATGAGGACATCCTTTCTGAGCTATACTGTAAGGCCCTCTCGATGCAGTCCGAGAACTGAAACTTCACCTCCTGTTCTACTGTGGCTCTGGTGGAAGCATGAAAGGTCTTGGATGTTCAATCTGCAACAGTCCGAGAGTTTTTAAAAGGTGTCATGAGTCGTGTTTGAGGGGATGTGTTTCCCTGCAGCCATTCCTGCAAGGGCTGGGGACTTTGGTTGAAGGCAGGAACCTGTCAGTTCTGCAGTACACAAAACCCCGGGGCGGCTCCCAGGAGATCTGGAGCAAACCTCCAGAACTTGGAATTGGTGGTCACATATAATTCGCACGCCTCTGTACAGGAGCTCGGTAGGTTGCTGGTAGGGTGTTCTCAAAGCAATGAGAGTGCAGTTGACAGTGCCCTGAACCTGGGGGAAGACAGTGATGGCGGGAAATGCCCAAGATGTTATACTCTTTTCATCACAAGGGTAAGGTATAAACAGGTGGGATCTGGAGAAAAATGGCATTATTAAATCCCAGATGCATTAATGGATTGGGGACTGGAAGATGGCACGCAGGTCCTCAGTTGCTGCTTGAAACAAGTCGCTGACATTAAAATAATACAAGGCAGCTGCGACTTTGAAGGCCACTTGGATGGGAGTGCCACCCAGTCTTTCTGAGTGCAAATCCTCTTCCAGCAGATTTCAAACTTCAGCAATGATGGAGTAGGATATCCTTAATTGGCACCTTTCAGAGTGGTGAAGAAAATGACAGTGAGGCCTGTAGCTTCTGGGTCTCATCATTCTTCTCCACCTCCTTGGTGGATCTTCACCTGCTGCTTCTGCATCTGGTGGTAGTACAGACACCGCTGAAGGTCAATGTTCTTGCGGCACTTGCAACACAGAGCTGCGATTGTTGTTCCCTTCTATGTTGTCTTCAGAGTTGGACTAAGGGAAAATGTCTCCAGTGACAGCATTCTCCTTGTGCAGGTCAATAGTCATGGGATGTCAGAAAGGTGACATATTTATTGAACAAATTCCTGAGCCCTCACACCCATAACAATGAAGCCTCATGTGATTCTGTCACAGAGTGTGGACAAAAACCTTTCAAGGTGGTCACTGTCATGCTTCCATAAGGATCATTGAGATATGTTACTGTATCCAATTGTATGGTGAACATCTAAACTGTCGTATTTTGGGAGTAGAATTCTGTCTGGAAGCCACCATGATAGCTAGCCAGGCAGCTCTCCACCACCCTCCCCCAACTAAAATACAGATTGCCTTTTGTATCCCAGACCATGTTCCTGCATACTTACACCACTGAGAGAGAGTCTGACAGCTGTGATGGGTTATCATCCTGCAATGTGTTTGTGAAATGGGAATATCATGTTCAGCTTTTCACTGCCTTGTTCTCATTACATTTGTTTAGCTAACATAACAAGGAGGCAATTAGTGCACACAATATAAATGGCTCCTGATTTATTGCGGCCATAATTTTTATTCTTCATTCTTAGACAATGAATGGCCTGCCGATGAAGCGTGAACTGATGGCAGCATTACTAAATACAGGAGGCTCGATAATGCAATTGCTTCCAGCACGGCCCTCAAACAAACAAAAACAGAGAAACAGATTTAATCTACTTTGCACCATAAGTGAAGTAACTGCGCAGTCAGCAAGAGTGACTTTCAGGCTCTGCTTGTGTTGTAGAAGTTCTCCCATTCTCCATATTCTCTATTGTCTTGTTGAACCCCTGGCTCTGATGGAAGTCTAGCTGCCCCCATTTTAGTTGGGTGTCTTAATATAACTATTGATGTCCTCACTTTACTTCTAGAGCACATCACTTTAGAAATTCCTTTGCCCTTGTTGGGCCTCTTGATATTGAGGCCAGAGCTACTGTGACATGTCTGAGCCTCTCCTATGAACTAAGACAACCCACTGTGAGAACTATTGCTGGTCCCTTTCACAGACGGCATTCCCTCAGACATGGAGTACAATGAAGCCTGCCCCAGACTCAAGTTGCCTGCTTTTCCGAGATTCCACAGGCAGCTCATGATAAACCCTCTGATCATTAGTGAGCAAACCCTCAGGACTGACTGTGTCCCACCACCCACACTGACTTGGTAGGATAGCCACAAATGTGACAGTCCACTTGCTGGGCTGCTGTCTCAACAGTACTCTTGGTATTGACTTACTTGCTACAAAGACACATCTAAGAGCCTGACTGATCATGACCAAACCAGCAGACTGGGATAGGAAGACTCTCTTCACTGTGGCCATATCCATTAACTGATTGTAGTCCCTCTTTACTAGACTAAGGACTGATCCTACACACATTACCTTTTGCTTGAAACACATGCAGTGTATTTGCCATGTAAATTGCTGGCACTTGTTGCAGTTCTGAGGATGATGTAGCATCATATCCGTCCCTGTCTGACTGATAGACGGACTGTTCAACACTCCCCATTGTCACATGCTGCATGCCTTTCCATCGGTACTATAAAGCAGTGCAAAGCCCAGAGTCTGGCAGCTTGTAATTGAGCACTAAAGACCCTGTGTGCTCAGAAAGCAATATGAGGCTGGTTGGTAAGTACAAAAGTGAGACAGCGTTAAGAAAGCAAGCAAAGAGCTATAATAAGCATTTGTACATGTAAGCACAAAAGCATCCTGTGTAGATGGATGGGATACATGTCTATCCCTGCGCACAAAGCAGCTTGGAAGAAACGTGCAATTCATTGATGTCCCTGAGCTCCGAAGGAAGTTGAGAGCTTGGTGTCTGAGTTGCCCCGAGAGCAGGCATGATGATATGGTGAGGTTGGTCATCTGCTGATGCCAACTTGCATATAATAGGGTCAAGGAGGATGGTAACCATGGAGCATGCAGGGTCACTGGAAGAAGTTACACTCAGCATTTGTACCATCTAGTTTCTCATGGAGGATAGGAAAATTGGAAGCAAATTGATGTTTTAAGGAGATGCAAATGCATAGGCATAAGACAGTCACCACGCAGTGGCGAGATTCAGAAGTCACTATTTCAGGCTCAAGTGGAAAATCAAGAACCTTTTCTCAACGTTGAGAATCTGATCCCAATATTTTTCCACCTTTCTCTCCATTACATGTGCTACACAGGGAGGGGAAATTTCTGTTGATAAGTCAAGTAACACAACAAATTGTATGTTGACATTGAACTTACACGGATTGAAATTTCAGACATCCTTTTGCAAAATTTCACCTTGCACAACCTTCCTCTAAATGCTACTCCTCATTGATAATAGTTTCAAGTTGACATTCTATATTGTGTGTGAGCTCTGTTGATTTTCATATTTTTTTTCTGTCACAGAAGGAGTTAGAATAGAAGAATAATGTGGTGTCACCATTGTTCAGTTGCACCAGATAATGTTGACTCCTACTTAAATCACAATTGAATGTAGTCGACTCAGCATAGACAAAGTATGAGTCAGCTTTGGAACAGTGGAGGACAGAATCAGAGAAACCAAACTGTCCTTTTCGTAACATAACTTAGAGTTAAATCCAGCCCAAACTGATGGGATGATCACTTCCTCTTCCTCGATTGTTGTATGGCGCCGAAATGAAATGTGGAAATCTCACTGCTACATCATGGGTGAGGGCTTATAGAAAATTGTCCACCTTACTGCAACCAATGGGAATATTCATGTAGGTATAATACCAGGACTTTTTGGAGTTTGAGCTTAAGGTGTCATGTCGAAGCAGACACTCAAAGATCTGATTCCTACCTCCTTTATGATGTGTGTGACCTTAAAATGCTTGATATCAATACCAAGCGAGAAAGAAAGCCATCAGACCAAAATAATTTTAACACCATGACATTTCAAAATTCCAAAAATGGTCACATATTTAAGAACAAAGAACAAAGAAAATTACAGCACAGGAACAGGCCCTTCAGCCCTCCAAGCCTGTGCCGATCCAGATCCTCTATCTAAACCTGTTGCCTATTTTCCAAGGATCTGTATCGCTCTGCTCCCTGCCCATTCACGTATCTGTCTAGATACATCGTGAATGACGCTATCGTGCCCGCCTCTACCACCTCTGCTGGCAATGCGCTCCAGGCACCCACCACCCTCTGCGTAAAGAACTTTCCACACATATCTCCTTTAAACTTTTCTCTTCTCACCTTGAAATCGTGACCCCCTAGTAATTGAGTCCCTCACGCTGGGAAAAAAGCTTCTTACTATCCACCCTGTCTATAACTCTCATGATTTTGTAGACCTCAATCAGGTCCCCCCTCAACCTCCGTCTCTCTAATATAAATAATCCTAATCTACTCAACCTCTCTTCAAAGCTAGCGCCCTCCATATCAGGCAACATCCTGGTGAACCTCCTCTGCACCCTCTCCAAAGCATCCACATCCTTTTGGTAATGTGGCAACCAGAACCGTACGCAGTTTTCTAAATGTGGTCAAACAAAAGTCCTATACAACAGTAACATGACCTGCCAACTCTTGTACTCAATACCCCGTCTGATGAATGAAAGCGTGCCGTAGGCCTTCTTGACCACTCTATCGACCTGCGTTGCCACCTTCAGGGTACAATGGACCCGAACACCCAGATCTCTCTGTGCATCAATTTTCCCCAGGGCTTTTCCATTTACCGTATAGAAAACAAGACTTTCCGAGGCTCATCACTCCCTTCACCAGGAAGAAGGCTACACCGAGATTTGAATTCAGATCACAGGGTTCAGGAACCAGCGCGCTCACCATTACACCATGGCAACCAGAATTATTTATTAAAATAAATTTAAAATGCTCGCAATAGTTTTAATTTGTTCTATTACAAGCTCTGCAGAACAGCTCAGAGAAAAAAAAATGCAAAGTTCACAATAATGGAATCACACTGAAATTGTTTGTAGAGAAAGGAAGGGGCCTCTTGCTGATGGGGCAGGGCAGGGCTGACAGCAGGACTGCAAAAAAAATTGCAGAGAGTTACTGTGTACAAGATGCAGACTTGTATGGGGAACAATTATTTTCAGTACAACTTCTGACAGATACGGGATAAAGGAAACAATTCCTTTGCTTATATAAAATGAGAAATTGTAAAAAAAATGTTGTATAATATTGAATTTCTATTGTTACTCCTTTTGCACCTTTGACTACCAATACACATGTTTAAGAAGTTACTTAATCAGGTTCAAACATAAGAACAGTCCTCAGTTTTGGTAATGCCTTTGGCATTTGGTTTCAGTGGAAGCCAGCTGATCGATTGGTTGCTTGTCAATTTCCAAATCTGCCAACCAAAGTCACCAAAACTTGCTCCTACTCATGTTTGGATGTCATACTGAGCATCTCTCTTTTTTAATATCAGAGTTTAATAACAAGATGGCACACAAAATAATCAAAAGCAACACTTACCCATTGCTTACTGAACTGCAACCGGAGATGGGGAACATAAATGAAGAAAACAAGGCAGAACACAGGAAGAAGCAAAAATGACAATGATAAACATTTAGCCAAAATTCAAGTCAATCTGTAAATCATGAGGGTATGACTTAAGACTGAAAATAAACTCATCTTAAATGATAATGTCAAAAGCCAACTAAATGAGAGAACTTAAAAGAAATACGTTTATTCTGATCCAATGACGATATAAGTTTAAATCTCACATTGGGGAGATAATCACTTCTCCATAATGAACATCCCAAGAACACCAAAGATAATGGATGCAATCTTATCACACCAGCAAAGAAGGAATGGAGATGGGATTGGGAACAAAATATGAAAGGTCAACATCTGTTCAATAGGCTGCCACATTCCTGTCTCTGGGTGATCTTCGAGAAACTGGTGAGTGATGGGATCTTTCCCTGTCTGACAGTGACGGATAGTCAGTAATTACCAACTGTAAGGGCAACAGTAGCTTAGGAAGGCTGCTCGAGGATCCTCCTAGCAGTCTCCTTTTGAGTGCTGATCCTGGCAACTCAGTTGAGGCACTGGGTGCACAGTAGAATTGGACTCATGCCTCAAATGATGTTCCCGATGAGAACGGGCCTCAACCACAGCACAAATTAATCCACAGGAGGATGTGCTCCTCTGCTCAAGGGGCCTACCCAGCTTTAGTTTTTGATATTGATGCTCGCCTCATTCGGCACCCCCATGTTGAGGTGCCCTCACACTCTCCTTGCTACCTGTGCATTGCTCACCTCTCCCAAAGTTGCTTTCAACCTTGCAAAGCTTCAGGTCCTTTGATTGTTCCTCAGGAACCTGCCCACCCTTCTTGATTGGACAGAGCTCCCAATTGGAACCTCTTTGAAAAAATCTTGCAGGCAAGTGGGTCAATCTCAGACAATCGGAAACAGGATCGATATCGTCCCTGATGGAAGTATATTTTCAAAAGATGACAATACACCCAAGAAACCATATGATTTTTCAAATTTCAAATGGATTTGTAAACCAGAAAGGCCATAAACTACATTGCTCGGGAAAAGAAAAACATATCATTTTTTAATTTCCCTGGCTCTCACGCTGTCCGAGACAGAGAATACGTTCATCAGATACCAACCCGCACAGCAATGCTATTTTGAACTGAGTCATTATAACATGTGTCCATGTCTCCTTCCTTTCTTTCTCCGCCTGTGGAAGGTGTGTTCGTTCCTACTTGAAACCTTATTCACACAGCATGGCTGAGAATTGGAAATCAAGCATGGAATGAATAGGACCTGATAACAACCCTTCTCAGCTCGATTCCTATCTGCCAGAAAACCAGAAGCTGATCCTAACCAATCAATCCCTATGTTTTGTTGCAATAATTCAAGAAAGCATTCAATCACATAAGCAGTTCACTTAGTAAATACTGCAAAACATTTTCTAAAATGTATTCAACTAATTAATTGTTAATTTGAATAAATACATTTGAAATCCACGTTCACTTCACCAATGAATGCTAATGGTGAGATAATACCTTGCACTTTTTCTAATTTTACTTCATATCAATTTGTTGTTTGACAAATTGTATAAGGCTTTCAGAAAAAGGTTAAGATAGAAAAATAATTAAGATATTTTCTTTAATTTCATTGTGTGATGAAATGGGTAATCTCAAAGTTTATAGTTTTTGAGGTAGACCTTAACTGAAAAGGGAAGCAGCAAAGGCCTTTCAGTTTCTATGGAAACTAAGAATGGCAACCAAATCTCTGGAAAGACTGAACATGAATGAAAATCTATAAAAAGACAGTGAGCCATCTGAACTCAGTCAGTGACCTCACGGTGCAGAACAGGCAAGCTTAAGAAAATGGAGTCTAGATACAGAATCTGAAAGCATACTGTTGTTGCAGATGGTTCAGCTATCTGAACATAGCATCAGAGGCATCTGATCCACAACATCAGACTATTGCAAACAGAGTCGAAAAGGCTCTGCAGGTATGAACCATTTTCGGTGAAAAACACGTCTGTGGAGCGTGGATTTGTTGTGTGCTGTTGTTGACTGAGGATCAGACTAAATCCTAGAAGAGGAGCAACTGAAATTCTTTGTGAGACAGATAGAATTTAGAAGGACTTTGTGATAGAGATGTAATGTTGACTGGGCTGCTGTGCCAATTCTTAAGACGTGCCTCAGTTGTATTTGTCATCTAATGTTTAATGTTTAATTTATTGTTTATAATTGACAATAATTTGCCCATTTAACTAAAACTGGTTTTGAATGAGAGAGTTTCAGAATTTACAACATAATATTTTGCATTTGCTTTGTTTGACTCCTTTATATTAAAAATTCTTTTGTTTTAAACCATGGAAACTGTGACTTCAATTTTTCACTAAATAATTGGGATTTTGGATTTCTTCTTTCTCTATGTTACCAATCTCCACCGAGATCATAACAATTGGAAATGCAATCTTTTTTGACTGTCCAACTTCAAATTATCCATGACATTTCTTTTGCTGTGTGAAGAATGATGTCTATTGTGAGATCACACCAAATCCAGTTTCCTATTTTTAGTTTCTATTTAAAGCAGGACGAAAGGATAAAGTCCTGATTTCACATTAAGCATTTCTATGGAAAGTTAAATGTCAGGAAACAAACCCAGAACACGAGGTGTTATTCAGTCCTAATAGACAACTGATTGGGGTTTTATGGTGGGACGGATGGTAGCAGCTTCAGGTTCACCCAAGATGTAAAGTCAATGCTTTAAAATAAAATGACTTCTGAAACAGTTGTCAAATTAAATTCCAGTGAAAAAAGCTTTTATAAAAAAAAAGTCAAGCAATCAATGCATTAACAGTGGAAAATACAAAGAGAAGTGAAATAATGAATAAAGTTAATGTCTACCTCTTGTGCACCTTCTAAAATGCACAGTTTTGTAGACTGTTTCTTGGCGTCCACGAGCACATTGATCATGGTACAGACAGAAGAAGGAACACGCAAATCTGTTGACTTGTTCATTTTTTGTAACTTGACTTCAAATGCAACTCTTGTTCTGTTTAATAGAAACAAAAATGCAGTCTTTCAGATATGATTGCTGCTGGTAAATAGTTGCTGCTAAACTGCTAATAGTAACGAATTAGGAATATGCAAGCAAACTGATGTCGGGAAACATACTTAAAATCAGTTACGATAACCCAAATCTCCATTTATGAAAATGGAGGGTTTATATCTAAATTTACTGCTCCACACACCAGACATATTCTTTTACATGGCAGCCTGGTTCCAGACCTCCACTAAAGGTACTGTCAGTTGTCCCATGGGAAAACTGAACAAATTACAGGCCTTTTTCAGACTCACTATTGTGCCACTCACTTTGTATCACCCATTAGGACACAGCTGAGCTGACCAAGTAAAATGAAATCAAGTCATTGCACATTGAGGCTCCAATGTGTTAAACTACATTATAAGGATTAAAGATCCTTTCTAACTGATAATGCTTCCAACTACCCTAAAACATACTATTCTTGGTAAAAAATTTTTTGCAGGGTTGCATTCTTCTTGTATGATCAATAAAGGAATCAAACACTTCAGTCCATGTTTGACAAAAATAACTGAACTTATGAAACATTTCCTCTTTCTAATATTTACATGTATGTGCTCCCCTGTGGTATGGTTAAGTATGTGTTAGTGATTGAAAGGAAATTCTTCCAAAAGTAAAGATATTAATAAACATACCAAACTCAACCCACACTGTAACTTGGGCAATTAACAGCATCACAGAGACTTAGAGCAGGCAGGCTGATTGGAAGGATGAAATTTAACGTTCGTGTCTGTTAAATTGCCTGTTATTTTGAATTATGTGCAAGACAGATACAAGTAGATCCTATTGTTGAAATTCATGTAATGTCTGTTTATTCTGTTTTAATTATTTTGTTTTTCTGGTCCCTTTACAGCTGTCAAAGCTGCTGCCAAACTCAGTTGGCAACAGATAGGCATTACTGCTGGCATGCTGAATGGGAGATTGGTTGACACTCTGCCACCTGTTAATGTCTCAGGAGGATTCTCTCAATTAGAACCAACTGTCTTCAATCAGGTTTCAACGTGGACATTGTCCCCAAGCTGCTGTCGCATAACTCCAGTGGCTGCTGAAATAACTCCATAGATGCCAGTAGCCCGTCACCAAGTTACACTTTATTTACACATGGGCAGTCCTTGACATTTAGTCAGCTCTCAGAACGAACAGAACCTCTGACATTTCTGTTCTTACCTGTCAGCCAGAGCTCCCTGATTGAAACTGTTAATCTGGGCCAATCAGAGGTCTCTTATGGCTGACCTCGTTGCAATCACTACTTCCCTCCCCTTCCAAACCTGAGGACATAGGCTGGATTTTTTTTGTAGCTCCTCCTAGGGGCGCTTCAGCACCCAGGTCAGGTTCCTCTTACTCTGCCTCTGAAACGGATGGCGTTTAACATGTAGTAACTTGCTTCTTGTGCCCGGACTGTCGTGGAAGAAATTCATTCTCTTCTTCAGGTAGCAAAGGCATCGAGACGGTGACATCTGCCGTGTCCACCTTGGATTCTGAGGTAGCTTCAATGCTTTGCAGAGAGGGAGAACCCATGGCTTCCGGAACAGTTGGATAGTCAGTCAAGGGGATGAGCACATTTTGCTCCCATACCGTTTGGGAGTTTGCAGCTTTCATATGGTCCATGTGCTTGTTCAGGACCATCGCACCTACCTGATCTTTATACGTCAATGGTCCTGACCTCATGTCGACCAAGCCTTTTACCCCATTCAGGTTTGTTCCAGTGATTTCTACACCAAACTTCATCCCCTGAAGTAAACTGTCTCTCTTGCTTAGTGGAGTCTTATGTCCAGCATTGGTGTTCTTGATGCCGTTTCACATCCTTCCCATTGGGTCTGGGAAGAACAGATTTAACCTGGTGTGGAGTCTTCTCCCCAGCAGCAACTCTGCTGGAGCTATCCCTGTAGCCTCAGGAAGGGTGCTCCTATAATCAAATAAGAACTGGGACAGTTTGGCATCTAGCAAATCTGGCGGCTGTTTCTTTAAGCCTGCCTTCAAACTTTGGATTGCTCTTTCTGCCTGACTATTGGATGGTGGATGGTATGGAGCTGTCCTGATATGTAGTATATCGTTCAACTTAAGGAAACACTCAAATTCCCTGCTGGTAAATGATGGCCTGTTATCTGTGACCAACAAACCAGGAGTCCATGCATTGAAAAGACACTGCACAGTTTTCTATCATCCCCATGTTTGATGAATGAACTCTCTGCATGTCCAGCTACTTTGAGTGGCACATCCACAATGACTAAGAATATTGAGTCCATGAAAGGCCCTGCATACTCAATATGTAACCAAGTTCAGGGTTTACCTGGCCATTCCCAGGAATGTGGAGGAGCGGTTAGCAGTAATTTTATCCTTGCTAGCACTCTGGCCACTGCCCCACCAATACGGCTATATCGGCATCTAATCCCAGCCACCAGACACAACATCTCACCAATATTTTCATTTGGGAAACCCTTGGATAATCCTGGTGGAGTTCTCCCAGTATTGGGTGACAAAATTTGCTCAGGACAAACACTCTTTCTCCCTGAAATAAAATGCCGTGCTCTACTGTCATCTGGTGTCTCTGGGTGCAAAAAGGTTTCAATTCTGATTGTGATGGTCCTTAAGGCTCCCCCATCACCACCAGTTGTTTCAGTTATGCCAGGACCTGGATCTTTCTGTGTCCAAAGTCTGATATTGTCAGCTGTGACTAGAAGGGAGTCCAAAAGACTTTTCCAGTGGCAGTACCAGCGGTGATGTATCTGCCAGTGGGAGGTGGTTCAATGCAGCAGCATTTTCTACTTGGCCTCCTAGATGTGTTCCAACTTGCAATTATATGCACTTAGTATTACAGCCCTCCACTGAATTTGGCCTGAAACATAGAACATAGAACATAGAACATAGAACATAGAACATTACAGCGCAGTACAGGCCCTTTGGCCCTCGAAGTTGCGCCAACCTGTGAAATCGAAACTATGGGTAGCACTGCCTTGTCCTCTTTAAGTAGACCTAGCAGGGGTTTCTGGCCCGCTATGATTACAAATTTATGTTCGTAAAGGTATTGGTGGAACTTCCAGACTCCAAATATGACTGCAAAACCTTCCTTCTTGATCGGGCATATATTCACTCTGCATCAGTGAAAATCCTGGACGCATATGCTATTGGGCGTTCCTCTCCATTAGGCCACCTATGAGCTAACACTACTCCGATACAGTAGGAGGATGCATCATATGTCAATACCAGATCTCACTTGGGATCATTGTGTGTCAACACCTGGAGGATAATAGCTGTTTCTTCACTTCCCTGAAAGCTATGGCTCGGCTGTGCAACCATTTCCAAGGCTGACCCTTTTAAAAAAGTTGATGCAAAGGGATCAGGATGGAGGTTGGTTATGTATGAACTTCCTGTCATTATTCAGCAGCCCAAGGAAAGACTTAAGCTCTGGTAGGAACCAGGGCACTTTTGATCACCCTCACTTTATCTTCCAACGGGTGACTCGTTGACTCTGTAGCCCAAGCGGGTCAAGTGGGGTGCCTGGAACACATTTTTTCCCTTCTACGGCACAAACCCACCCGGGAGAAACATCTAAGGACTATGTCCAAGTCCTCTAAGTGCTCCTTGTTGGTATTCCCTGGTATTAGCACGTCACCTAGATAAATGGCAATCTGGGGTAGACCTTATAAAACACTCTCCATCATCCACAGAAAAGCACCACAGGCAGACGATACCCCAAATGTCAGTTTCATATATTGGTACAAGCCCTTATGGGTATTAATTGCAGCATACTTCTGGAAATCCTCATCTAACTGCAACTGCAAGTATACACGGCTCATGTCCAGCTTTGTGAAGGACAGTCCCATACCAGCATTGCGTATAAATCCTCTATACAAGAGATTGGGTATTTATCCAGCTGCGTAAAGCAGTTTACCGATTGTTTAAAATTCCCACAAAGGTGAACGAACTTGGCAGGCTTCCTAATTGGTACAAATGGTGCTGCCCATTCTGCAAACTGGACTGGTTTAATGATTCCTTCACTTTCCAGCCCTCTGATTTCTGCCTATACTTTTGCCCACAAGGCAAATGGCACTGGGTGGGCCTTGCAGGATCATGGACTTCCTTCCTAGTCAATTTGCAAGGTGGCCTTGTCTTCTCTGATAGCCCCTTGACCTTTTTGAAAAGCTTCCAGGTATTTAATTAGGACTCCACTCAGGCAGCCATTTTCTAATTGAAGAATGTGAGCTAATCTAGGCGAATCTTTCTCAACCAATTTCACGCCATCAAGCTTGGCCCAAGCCTTATACCACAACCAGTGGTAACTGAACCAGCTGCTTCTCATAAGAGACCAGAACCGAAGTTGTACCCTTAGTCTGTAAAGGTTCCCCAGGATAGGTTCTCAGTCTAGCCGAGGTCTTTCACAAACCCAAGGGTTGTTG
This sequence comes from Ginglymostoma cirratum, assembly GCA_024137785.1. NCBI lineage: Eukaryota > Metazoa > Chordata > Chondrichthyes > Orectolobiformes > Ginglymostomatidae > Ginglymostoma > Ginglymostoma cirratum. The sequence goes on from JAHRHZ010000021.1 coordinate 42,870,268, forward strand.
CCCATAGTGAATTTTGTTAAAGACTGGTTCTGCGATCGCTGAAATGGCCGTGCCAGTATCAACCTCCTTTAGAACAGGGTGACCATTTAACCAAATTTTTACATTGAATGGTTCTCATTTGTGTGTTGCTAAGCAATTGAACTGTTCCAAACCAGGTGTAGGTGGGCTTTCCAGGGTGTGGATTCTCCTGGACACCAGCCTTTGAGTTCTCATACTCAATTCAGGTCTAACGGGACTCTTTTGCTCTCGAGTCCACATACCTGCAGCAAAATGGCAGGCCGGCCCGGATCCTGAAGAAAACGTTAACCATCTGGTCGAGGCTTGGCTTTGTTTTGGGTTTTGCTGTGGATTAACCTACAGTCCCTCTATTCAGGTTATGTCCTGAGTGAGGGTATGCAATTCCCTTCACTCATGCGGTGTTCCCCAAGCTTAGGGCAAGGGTGTCCCCTTCCATCAGAATACCCTGTTACTCATATGTTCCATTGCCACATTTTCCAATGATAAAATCAGTTGTAGTGCCCGTTTGAATTCCAGTTAGGTTTCAGGTCTAGGGGCTATCAGAGGAGACAAGGCCACCTTGCAAGTTGACCAGGAAGTAATTCCATGATTCTGCAAGGCCTGCCCAGTGCCACTTGCCTTACAAGCAAAAGCAAACGTAGAAATCAGGAGGCTAGAAAGTGAAGGAATCATCAAACTTTTGCATGGTCACATCATTCATCTCACATACCAAACAGTTTCTCAGCATCTCACTAATGGTTAAACCAAAGTCACATGCCTCTGCCAGCCATCTTAACAGAGTCAAAAATCCCGATACGGATTCCCCCAGTTCTCGAATTGCCAAGAAAAACTAATAGCATCTCAGAATTAGAGGAGGCTTGGGGTTGTGACATTCCTTAACTAAATCCATCAACTCTTGAAAGGTTTTAACATCTGGTGCCTCAGGGAAAGTTGGCTCCTAATTACCAGAAAAGCTGTGGGCCCACAAGCTGTTAAGAGAATGATTCGTTGCTTTCCACCTGCTCTAATGTCATTTTTCCAAATTCTTTCCACACACCAGGCCCATTCTTTGACAGCAGGATCGAATTAATCAAGCTTTGCAAATAATAGCATGATGCCAGAAACACTTGCCCCAACTCTGAGATGACTGTTCCGAGCAAATTTCTTCAGCAGTGTGCTTTTCTGTCACCACCACTGAAGTAACTCCACAGAGACCAGTATCCCATCACCAAGTCATCCTTTATTTACACGTGGAGCATCCTCAACACCGATCCAGCTCCTTCAGAGCCAGGTCTCAGAGTCAGCAGGATGCCCGACACTCCTGTTCTTATCTGTTAGCCAGAGCTCCCTGTTTGGACCAGATTAACATCCCCAATCAGGGAACTTGTTTCTCTGAGAGCCACCTGGCTGACGTTATTACAATCACTCCAGCTGCTCTCACTGCAGCAGCAGAAACATTCACAGAACAGATTGCCAACCTACTCTTAGGAATGCTGCATAATGTGTGGAGACAATAAAACAAGGGCAAAAAAAAAAAGCCTGTTTTCTAACTTGTACTTTTGAACTGCTGCACATTTCCTCGCTAAATTGCTTTTCTCTCAAAAAGCATTGATGCTTTCTTCAGTGAGTTGCTAAGATGGGAGGAGGATGTAACCAAGCACGCTGCCTCCTCCCGGTCAGTTTTTTGGTCAGCCTCTTGAAATGGCATGCCCACTCACGGATGCCAGGTACAAACAACATTAGTGTCAGCTATACTGCAACCCCACATCCCCTTTCCATAATCATTGTAAACGTTGCTTATGACGCCTTTCCTTGTCTGTTGACAGAGTATTTGGCTGCAGTGACACTATGTAACGGAGATACCAATGTAGAAGGCCATTCAGCCCATCTTAATTAACCTACCAGAAAGTTCCTAGAGTTCTACGATTTCTTAAATATTTCCAGAGTTATCACCTCCACCACTCTATGTGGAAATCTATTTTATACACTGGTCATTCTGTAGGTCAGGATGAAACTCTCAATGTCAGTTCAAAATGAACCTTTTGCGAGTTGAAATCGGGTGGCCAGATTTTTCCATAGAGCTGGTGGTCTCAGCCGGTCTTGGAGATCAGCATGGAGGAAACTGTGGATGGGGACGGGGTGTAGGGAGAAGTTCCTGAGGAGGGATTCTTGAGGGGCACTGGTAGTCTCCCTACCTCTGAAGCAGGAGACCCAGGCTCAAGTCATATAGATATGGAGCTGCCTGCTCCAGAGATGTGTAATGACCACTCTGGATAGGTTGAGTAAAACTATCTGGAACTTCCTTGGGTGTCTTCCATGTGCACAAAGTGACGAAATAGGAGGCTAGCCCTCAGCCCACAGAAACGTTGCTACGTTTCACCATCTAGTAGGTCCTAAAGGCCATTAATCAACCACATATAGAATGCAGTTGGCCCAATGATGAGCAGGTTACCTGATGCAGGTAAAGCCCAGGAGGAAATGTGCCAGTGTTATATCCACCATTGGGGCCGTCATGCCAGTTTTACATCTTCCCACCCCCAAATCAGCTGTCAATCTGCGCTGGAAGTGGAGGGCATATAACTTAGGACAATGTCACCTTGTTCTATTGTCATGATTTAATTTAAACTAATATTATATTTTTACCATTTCCATCATCTTAACCGACTTTATATGTCTTTAAGATCGCAGCTTATAACATTTAGCCTTCACTACGAAAAGCTCAAGTTTCTCCTAATTCAGGATTTTGACATTAGGGATCGACCAGTTTCATTCATTCGTGGGATATGGGCATCACTGGATAGGCAGCATTTATTCCTCATCTCCAGTCACCTTTGAGAAGGTGGTAGTGAGCTGTCTTCTTGAACCACTGCACTCCATTTGGTGTAGGTACTCTCAAGTGAGGGAGTTCCAGGATTTTGTTCCAACGACAGTAAAGGAATACCCATATTTTGCCATGTCAGGACAGTGAGTGGCTTAGAGGGAAACTTGTCTGTGGTGATGTTCCCACGTATCTGCTGCCCTTGTCCTTCTAGGTGTAGTAGTTGTTGGTTTGTAAAATGCTGTTTAAGGACACTTGCTAAATTAAAGCAGTCTATCTTGTAGACACTGGTGCTACCATGCATTGGTGATGGAAGGTTTGGATGTTTGTGAATGTGGTGCCAACTAAGAGGACTGGTTTGTACTGGATGGTGTCAAGCTTGTTGATACTGTATTCATCTAGGTGCGTGGGCAGTATTCCAGTACACTCCTGACTTGTAGATAGCAGACAGGCTTTCGGGAGTCAAGAAGTGAATTACTTACTACAGGATTCCTAGCCTCTGACCTGCTCTTGTAGCCACAGTATTTATATGCAAGTCCAATTCAGTTTCTGGTCAGGTGGTAACTCCCAGGATATTGATAGTTTGGTGTTCAATGATAGTAACATCAATGAATGTGAAGGGATGATCATCATTAGCTGACACTAGTGTGGAACAAACACCACACCTGTCAGCTCGAACCTGGATATTGTCCAGGTCTTGCTGCATTTGGCCATGGACTGCTTCAGTACCTGTGGGGTTGTGGATGGTGCTGAACATCGTGCAATCATCAGCGAAGATCCCCACATCTGACTTTATGATGGAGGGAAGGTCGTTAATGAAGCAGCTGAAGATGTTTGGGCTGAGGATTATCACGAGGAACTCCTTAAGAGATGTCCTGGAGTTGAGATGACTGACAGCCAACAACCACAACTATTTTCATTTGTATAGATATTGGTTCCAACCAGTGGAGTTTTCTCCCTGATTCCCATTGACTTTAATTTTTTTTTAAGGCTCCTTAGTGCCATATGCAGGCAAATGTAGTCTTGAAGACAGGGCTGTCACTCTCATTTCAGCTCTGGAATTCAGTTCTTTTGCCCATTTTGAACCAAGGCTGTAATTAGATCAGGAGCTGATCTACACACACACTGCACAGCCTTCAACATTAACTATCTGCCTTGTGTTGGCAGCCAGAGCTAGATGCATTGCCCAAAGTGATATAAAGCGCTGTACACATGCATCATGACTTCTTCTGACTCGAACTGTACTGGCTGAGCTGAGTTGTTCAATATTTGATTGAGTTTATTTCTGGGACATGTTGAACTTTAAGCTATGAAGAATTCCAAACTCTCTCAACGGCATCCTGATAAATTTATTTTGGTAAAATACAATACAGGCATTCACGCAGCCTGGTTGGGTTGCCACTTCTGTGAAAAAAATGGCAAAGGGTGATTCGAAGTATCTTCCTTTTATGAATCCATAATGCTTGCTTTTTACTATTATAGAGTTTACTTTCACCAAACAATTCCATAATACCTGCCAAATGGAATTAAGACTAATGTGTCTATAATTGTGTGCTTCAGTTTTGTTCCCCATTTTTATGAATATGAGCAGCACACATTAGCCTGTCTTCAATACACTGGTAGCCAGACATAGAATCCCTACAGTGCGGAAGCAGGCCATTCGGCCCATCGAGTCCACACTGATCCTCCGAAGAGTATCCCACCGCCCCCCCCGCCCAATCCTATAACCCTGCACATCCCACGGCCAATCCAGCTAACCTGCACATCTTTGGTCTGTGGGTGGAAACCGGAGGACCTGGAAGAAACCCAGAGACACGGGGAGAACTTGCAAACTCCACACAGACAGTCACCCACAGGTGGAAATGAACCAGGCGCTGTGACGCAGCAGTGCTAACCACTGAGCCACCATGTTGTTCCAGCCAATGTCCAGTCATTCTCTCTCATATTGATCATCAGTGGCCAGAAGTTTCTTTACTCATCTCTCACAGCTCTCTCAAATGAATACCAACTACCTCTGGGTCTTGAGCCTTTTCAGCCTGTCTACTGCTTCGATCACATATCTATCAAAGTCAATGGTTTTGCTTGGGTTAATTCTTTTGAAACACTGCTCACGACACTTCATGGCAGAAGTAATCATTCAGACATTTTATGCATTTTCGTTCATCCCCAGTCTCAAATGCTCTTGTGTTTCAACATTTCAATGGATTCTTTTAAATATACGTATTGTGAGGTACCAGCAGATGTGGAAATATTTGGTCCTCTGTTATTCAATGATCTATTCTGTTTGTGGCCTCAATTCCATGTCATTGCTTACCTCCAAAACTCTTTGTGCCTCTTGTTAGTCATGAATAACTAAATTTGTATTAAAATATTCAGTGACCCAGTCTCCACTGGTGTCCAAAGAAGAGAATTTCATAGAACGACAAACTACCCCCAGAGGTGAAAAAAAATTCTCCTTATCGCCATCTGAAAAGGGAGTAACATAGAACATAGAACATAGAACAATACAGCGCAGAACAGGCCCTTCAGCCCTCGATGTTGCGCCGACCTGTGAACTAATCTAAGCCCACCCCCTACACTATCCCATCATCATCCATATGCTTATCCAAGGACTGTTTAAATGCCCCTAATGTGGCTGAGTTAACTACATTGGCAGGCACGGCATTCCACACCCTTACCACTCTCTGAGTAAAGAACTTGCCTCTGACATCTGTCTTAAATCTATCACCCCTCAATTTGCAGCTATGCCCCCTCGTACTAGCCGACGTCGTCATCTTAGGAAAAAGACTCTCACTGTCCACCCTATCTAATCCTCTGATCATTTTGTAGGTCTCTATTAAATCCCCTCTTAGCCTTCTTCTCTCCAATGAGAACAGACCCAAGTCCCTCAGCCTTTCCTCATAAGACCTTCGCTCCAGACAAGGCAACATCCTGGTAAATCTCCTCTGCACCCTTTCCAATGCTTCCACATCCTTCCTGTAATGGGGCGACCAGAACTGTACGCAATATTCCAAGTGAGGCTGCACTAGCGTTTTGTACAGTTGCAGCATGACATCACGGCTCCGGAACTCAATCCCTCCACCAGTGAAACCTAACACACCGTATGCCTTCTTAACAGCACTATCAACCTGGGTGGCAACTTTCAGGGATTTATGTACCTGGACACCAAGATCCCTCTGCACATCCACACTACCAAGAATCTTTCCATTGACCCAGTATTCTGCCTTCCTATTATTCTTCCCAAAGTGCATCACCTCACATTTATCTGCATTGAACTCCATTTGCCACCTTTCAGCCCAATTCTGCAGTTTATCCAAGTATCCCTGCAACCTGCAACATTCTTCCACACTGTCCACCACTCCACTGACTTTAATGTCATCTGCAAACTTACTAACCCATCCACCTATGTCTGCGTCCAAGTCATTTATAAAAATGACAAACAGCAGTGGTCCCAAAACAGATCCCTGTGGCACACCACTAGTAACCGGACTCCAGGCTGAATATTTTCCATGAACCACCACTCTTTGCCTTCTTTCAGAAAGCCAGTTTCTAATCCAAACTGCTAAATCTCCCTCAATCCCATGCCTCCGCATTTTCTCCAATCGCCTACTATGTGGAACCTTATCAAAGGCTTTACTGAAGTCCATAACTTGGATAGAAAAAGTGTCCTCCCATTTTGGTCTGTCCCACAAACAGAAACATCCTTTCATAATTCACACTGTCAATTCCCTTCATGTTTCAATAAGATCACCTTTTATTCTTCCAAATTCCAATGAATGCTGGTGCAACATTTCCAACCTTCATCCCAGGAATCAGTTCAGTGAACCTTCTTTAAATGCCTTTCATGCTATTCTATCCCTTTTCAAGTCGGGAGACATGAACTGCTCAAAGTGCCCCAGATATCATCTCAAGAATGATCCATACAACTGCAGCAAAACATTCCTGTTTTATATTCATTTCCCTCATGATTGACCACTTTCCATTTGCCTTCCCAATTCTTGCTGTACTGCAAAATAGCTCCAATGACTCACATAGCAAGATGCCTCTCACTGTAGTTATATTGAAAATAGATATTTTTAATGCCCCATTTTATCCTCCATTCCATATTCCTTTTCTACCCTCATGGACCAGAGATCCAACCTGTCAGCTTTTATGTCTGTAAGGCTCTCAGCTACTCACTGGATTAACTTGCTGAGCTATCAGGGAAGCTCAATGTGCCAGAATAACAGAAACAAATACCTTTCATACACACGTAACCCAGCCCCAGAAACCCAAGGCTTTCATTAACCTGTCACTCTCTCTCAACAGCTGCGATTATTATTCTTTAAATAGGTTTATGGAACTGCAACTGAAAGGATTATATTCCCTGGAGACAGCATTTTTCCTTTGTTGCCACATCCAAGGGGGGAAAATAGCTTCAACTTGCTTCATAAAACACAGCTTGGTTTACTTGAATGTGCTTCTTCATCAAGTTTATTTTTCTTATAAACTGTAGCTTTGTGAAGATTTGTATCACAATATCAATAATTCCAAGGCCATATAAACCAAGACAATCTGAGTGCAATGCTTGATATGTGTTAAATTAAGTTCAACAGGGGTATCTGTAAGACACTTTGGTTGATTTCTGTGACCTCCAACTTCTTCACAAAGAATGGGAAACGTACTCAAGCATAAGTCCTGCCCTTGATAATATTGTGGTATCCCCCTTGAAATGTACATTCACAGGCAGGCTCTCTACTGTGAATTAAAAGCAAAATACTGTGAAAGCTAGAGACCTGAACTAAAAACTGCAAGTATTGGATTAACTCAGCAAGTCTGCCAGCATCTGTGGAGAGGGAAATAGAGTCAACGTTTTGTGACTGATATGACTTTTTATTGAAACTTCATTTTGTGGGTAATGTTAAGTTCAGCTATGTTGTAATCCAATATCCCCATTTCCATGCAGAAGGAAATATATCCCTCCAATATTTACAAACCAGACTCTCATATTAAGAATGGCCATGTAACAATGTAATAGAGGGGTAGCAGAACCCAAGAATCAAAAGAGATATGGTTAGTTGCTATCTTCTTTCCTGCGAAGGAGAATTGCAATTATTTTCAAAAGATATACATGCTATTATCAAGATTTTTGAACAAAGACCTTCATCAAACTTTGAGATGACTTGGAAAATATTTTATAAAACTGATTTAGAAGAAGTATTCTGAAAAATTGATCTTTCAGATAACATAGTTCAGCTTTTGATTTTCAGAACATAATTTGTAACACAGGACCAACCACATGTGCTCTCAAAGCAATTCCTTTAACTGTGTACGTGCGTGGAATGTTCCTGGACTTGCACTGTTGTGCGAAAGGTTTGTTCATGCGTTTGTGTTATTCTTTAAAACTAGACTGTAAAATATTTAATTTGAATCAAGACGACTAGCTGGGAATGGAAATCTTCCACAGAATGTACAAACTAATATTGATCATTTCTGAGTAGGGAGCTCTGTGAGCAGGATCCCTAAAAAACCCAAGGCCTGTTTCTCTTTGTTTTTGCATAAAGGAGGAGGACAAATGACACCACTTGAAGACTCACTGAGGAATTATTCAGTCCGACTGTAAGAGAGAGCTGACTCACTGCAGACAGTTTAAATAAGAAGATTTCTGCAATACCTTGGATTAAATGACTACCTGCTGCTCTCAAATATGCTTCCATAACTCTCCAGCTGAATAATACCCAGCAAGTTTCCTTGACTATGTCATTAGAATTCAAGGCTTATTGGAAACGTGAATATCAACAGAAAATAGGAAACCAAATGAAGGTATTTTAAAATCCGATTCAACATTTAGTTTTTAAATGAAATCCGGATAAAGATGTCGCTTCTGCCTCTGATCACGTGCAACATCCAATAAGATTAGACTGTCAAGAGTTGAAATTCTGGGTAACAGGTCAATTTACTTATCCTCTTACCATTGTTAATCAGTTGTCCGGGAAATCCAGATGAATAGGGGAGAAAATGTATGTTAAAATTTTCAGCAAGGAAATGTCAAAAGAATTAGAATTAGATTTTACCGTCACGTGTGCCAGAGTACAGTGACAAATGTACAAAGTTATCTTTTTCCAGCACCATCTTAGTTACAAAAAGTTAAATATTTCACCGACAATTGTAAAAGTTTTATCATTATGCCCATACTGCCCTTTAGCAAAAACACCTAAATCCCAATGGTGATTTTTCTTCCTAACAACCCATCAACCAAATACCATAAATTATCTATGGTCTTACCTAAGAAAGAAATGTACTGCATGTATTTACCTCGAAATTCAATTGGATAATACCAGTTTTCCAGGTGAAATGGGCACTGTTGAAACCAATACAACAATATGATCTGGAAATGCACACCCTGCATCAAAAGTCTGTCAAACCCCACTTGAGGGAAGAGAGAGGTTTGATGAGGGCAATGCTGTTGATGTGTTGCAGATGGAGTTCCAAAAGATGCCTGATACAGCATCACACAACATATCTGTGAGAAAGGTTATAGTAGGACAGTAGGAACATGGAAACAAAATTGCCTGAGGGATGGGAAACAAGAACAATGGGCATCTTTCAGGTTGTAGGAAGATTTATAGTATGTGTTCTCAGAAATTGGTAATAGGATCCTTACTTTTCCTGATTTATATTAATAATCTAGATCTTGGTGTGCAGGGCGCAATTTCAAAGATTGCAGAAGATACAAAACTTGGAAGCACTGTAAACTGTGTAGAACTTCAAAAGAACTTTGACAAGTTGGTGGAGTGTGTAGAAAAGCAGCAGATGAGGTTCAATGCAGAGAAGTGTGAGGTATACATTTTAGTTAGAAATTTAAATAAAAACAGATAGTATAATTGAAAGGGTACTGTTCTGAATGATGTGCAAGAGCAGAAAGACCTGGATGTAAATGTACATAAGCCTTTAAAGCAGGACAGGTATTGACCTCCGTTATTAAAGCATATAATAGTCTTTAATAGGACTTAGAATATGGGAGAAGGGAGGTAATGCTGAACCTATAGAAGACATAGTTTGACCTGAGCTGGAGCATTATATACAGTTCTGGGTCCCACTCTATAAAAGGACTGTGAGCACATTGGACAGAGTGCAGAAGAATGGTTCCAGGGAAGGGATACTTCAATTATGAAGACAGACTGGAGAAGGGGAACTTTTTTTTTGGCGAGGAGAATCTCAGAATCCTTACAGTGTGAGTAGTTTAAGAAGAAATTAATGCAGAGTTTTGAAAATCATGAGCGGTCTGGACGGAGCAGAAGCAGAGAAACTGTTCCCACTCATAAAAGTTTTAAGAATGATGGATTTAAAATAATTTGCAAAGGAAGTAAATGTCATGCAACAAAAACATTTTCACACAGCAAGTAATCCAAGTCTGGAATGCACTACCTGGAAATGTGATGGAGGCAGGTTAAATTGAGGAATTCATGAGAACATTTGATGCTTATTTAATTAGAAATAATATGCTGGGTAACGGGTGAAAGGTAGAAGAATGGCATTAAGTCATAATGCCTATTCAGAGATCGGTGCATTCATGTTGGGACGAATGACCTCCTTCTGTGCCGTAACAGTTCTGTGATTCTAGAATAACGTGTATATTGTATACATTCAGTGAACGTGTGTGAAATGGGCATTAGTTTCATGGCTTATCCAAGTCAGGCCTAACGTTTATTTGAGACCCTTTTGTGGTTCCCGTTGGCTATTCCATTCACAGTGGGAAATTTTCTCTGGAGTACAGTAGCCAATTCAGTGGTCACTGTAGGGAACCTCAAAGCCACCAATAGGGTAACACAACCATTTTGCTTCAGCATATCCCTGGAGGCTACTGCTAGCCCACACTTGCACACTTTGTACTCAATTGCTTCCCTCCCCAGACTTAACTTTGGCATCTAGGCACCACCTTGGTTGGCCAATCATGGTGTGCCTCACAGCGAGCTGTCTCTAGGATCATGGCTGAGGCTGTACTTCACCTGTAACAAAGCAAATAATGCCAGTGGCAGTTGCTCCATTGTGGCCTTTTAAGCCATACGCAACATATGCTGGATTGTGTCCATCAATTCCATAATCTTGATAGTGCAATGCTTCATCGAATAAAGCTGAAAGGCACAAAACTGTTTTGTGAAAAGATTTCGTATTACCAGTTGTACAGCCGCACTTACCTTTTTACGCAGGCTTCAATCATGTCACTGGCCATGAGTTTGAGTCTCTGGTCCAAGTGCTGGGAAAATTCAGGCTCTGGCCAATGTAGATCATAAACAAACATCTGCAGTGCATCTAACTTCCAGAAGAGATCCTCAGACATGGAAGAACCATTCCTAAAGTGAAAAAATACGGTGAGATATGTGTTTCTTTTTGTTTCATGGACCATGTCAATGTAGAGCAATTAGACAGCAAAATAGATTAACAACAACAACAGAGAAGTAATATTCACTACAAACACAGATATCTAATACATGGGGTGTCATTGATAATAGTTTGGTACGTGAGGGTTGTTATCATTGCCTTTTGCCTAAGGGATTGAGATAGAATGGAGAAAAGTAGTTCCTCTTCATTAGTTATTGATAACAAGCGGCTATATCAATGTCATCTGATTGATGGGAGATTACATAAACAGAGCAGCCAAGGTAAGCAGTTTATATATATAGCAGTGATAACAATTTGAAGAGTTTTGAATTCAAAAGTGTGATTGGTGAATTGCTGAACAGATATATGACTGAAATGCCCTTTATTGTGAATTAAATAGTTGATGGGAATGGTAATTTTATAATTACCTTGATTAGTGTTCATGTCTTAGCCATGGTCACAAATGATAACAATTCAGAGCAGCTCAATATTTATTGGCCAAGTTTTATGAGATAAGACTATTGGAAATAAGTGATAAAAATATCCTTCCAAAAAAGAAGATTCACATCAATAAACTGACAGTAAACACTGCTGATGGCTCAGTTGCTTAAATCAATTGATGATCAAAAGGTCCAAAGTTTGCTCCCCTCTTTGGGCTGAGCCAGCTGATGCTGAGATTAGTACCAAAAGCCCCCCAAATTAAGGAGTGGACTAGATGGCTGGGATTCCATTTCCAGGTCACTGATCAAATACTCATGCTGGAAGTGCATTTGGAATTTGTGTGAAGTTGAGTTCAGGCTTGTGAAATATGGTCAAATTGTCTACAAAGTTCTCTGTCCAGGTTTATACATGCAAAATAAGTGAGACTATGCAGGGCCTATCGAACCATATCCCAGCAATGACTCAATGCCTTTAGGGGAGAGGGCAGGAATGTTTATAGAGAAGAAAAAAAATCATACACATCTTTATAATTTGTACACATAAATGGCAGTCACTCTTAATCCCTGATTCACATTCTACTGCAGAACTTGAAACTACCGTGACATGGAAGTGCCGGTGTTGGACTGGGGAGGACAAGGTCAGAAGTCACACGACACCAGGTTATAGTCCAACAGGTTTGTTTGAAATCCTCCATCAGGTGAAGTGAAGAGAAGCACACAGGCATTGAATTTATAGGCGGAGAGATCAAAAGATCATAGAAATAGTGTGAGTGGAGTGTTGACAGGCCAAATAATAGGTCTCTGCAGGTGGGCAAAAGTGTCAGATGGTGTACCCATGAAGGCAGACTCAACCATGATCTTAGGTTCGTGTTGCACTATATGTAACCCCACCACACTGTTCCGTATCTGTATAATCTTCCTTACTGTCCTGTTTTGACACCATCAACTTGATAACTTGTTACGGTCTCTATACCTTAATTAGTTTGTACAGTTTTGGATTACTTGTTACTTTGGTTAGACCCTCGGCATGTGACTCTGATACCTACCATGCTATTCCAGCCAGTTGGTTTGCTTCCAGCACCACCTTATTTTTTAGTTTCTTGTAATTATCGCTCTGCCTCAATTAACCAGATTATCCCTTAAATTGCTATTCAGTTGCTGACACTTTACTCATAACGTCTGAGACTTTTGATCACCTTTAGAGACTTATTATTCGGTCTGTCGACATTCCAATCACACCATTTGTACAATCTGTTGATCTCTCTGCCCATAAATTCTGCGTGTGTGTGCTTCTCTTCACTTCATCTGACCAAGGATCTATGCTTCAAAAGCTTGTGATTTCAAATAAACCTGTTGGACTATAATCTGGTACCGTGTGACTTTTGACCTTCAAAATACCAGGTGCTTAGCAAGACACAGTTTAAAAATCGAATAAATTGTGAATATAATAGTCATGCAGATCCAATCAAGTAGCTTTCTGAAGAATTATATAACGAAATGATATTTATTCCTGCACTTTGGGAATGTGCAAAGTTTGATCCAAGTGATTTTTTCCAATCAGCCTCTATCTATGCCCCATCAGGCTTTCAGTGCTGAATAGCAACAGGGTACACAAAAAAAAATTATCACTGTGTTCCATTACTTTCAATATTATCATTTTGAACAAAATAAAAAATAGTAAAAAGGTCTAAAGGAAAATGTACGTTATATCGCACATAATATTTTAAAGGGAAAATCGAAAAAGAAGTAAGGGAGAAGGCTCCTGGGATGTTAAGAAGCAGGTGTGAAAGGATTAAAGGATTAACTCAATGGTCAGGCTTATTCAAGCACTTGTGTAATCATGGAGTTTTTGATAGGGCAATTTACATCTTGGTTACAAAAGGTACCGTTCTTTGAATTTATGATTAAATAGGTTGGTGGGTTGATCGGAGAAATAGAGGTCCAACACAATATCCTGGTTAGTTGGTATTTATTTATCTCAACAAAAGTCACAGTGGTCAAAAACACGGCACAGGTAACTTTCCTACATCTGTTATTTTTTTTAGACATATGTGCATCTGTGTTTAACACAGAGAATAAAGGACCATTGGACATGATTACAAGGCAGTAATTTAATCATGAGGTTCAGGTAACAGCAAAACTCATGTCTTACAGCTCTACATTTAACCTCCAAAACTACAATACAGTCTTGAAATCTCTCTTGACTATGTATTCAAAATGAAATGTCAGGAATCATCAAACTGTTGTGCAGCTAAATGTTCAATTGAATTTTTCATTTATTCTTGAGCTGGTCAACCATGGTTGTGTTCTATAACAACAGCTTGCATTTATGTAGCACTTTTAACACATAAGACATCCGAAGGCACTGCGCATTAATATTAAACACTATGCCACTAATGTACACTAGTTTACACATCATCCATATTTGACCAAATCTTCCTCCTAACCCTAGCCAAATACATGTCTTTTAACAGGCTCAATTCCAAACTGAATCACAGAAAGATGACCAGAACATCATCACATATTTTAAAAAGTTAGCTTTTAATAGCAACTGATTTCAATCAAATGATTCCCAGAATGCATGAAGAAAATTTACAAAAAAAAAATTTGCTTGCAGACTAGGAAGTAATTATCCTAATATAAAAGACTAAGTTAATTAAAATTACTTTTTTCAACAAAAGGTCCTAATGTCCTCTCCTTTGATAACACCTGTCAAAATAATCACAAAGTCTTGTGTCTCCTCAAGAGATTCTGTAGATAAGATTCCCACTGGATTAATCAGTGCAAATGAATTGTGAGTAGAATGGATACAGAACACTGTATCACTGCAAGATCATTCAGTTATTAATAAGTAAGTTTAAATAAGCATTTGAAAAAAAAGCAGCAGTAATAATTGATGTCAATGGTAATTAACTCTTACAGTGCTCACTTCCATCGATGGTTTTTGAGGCTTCCTACCAATAGTTGGAGATTACTTTGCCAGTAGTGGTTTGGAATACTGGACTTGTTCCTGGCTGGCTGGATACTTACAATACCCAGCTCTTCACTTTTTTTTTAAACAGAGGATTTCCAAACTTTGTCCTTTCTAATTAGCCGATTGGCTTTTATAGAATTAAAAGCACTGTTGAGCAGTTGCTTCTTTCCTCTACTTTAATGTCATGTGCTCAGCGTCCTCTTATGCAAAGTTCAGGCAAATTTCTCTATTATTTAATGCGATTTTGTTTCCCTCTACCCTCTCCATAAAATGGTTTCCTTTTGTTGCAACTAACAACAACCTACTGTCATCCTCTCAAATGTTTTGATGCTCATGACCACCTGGATGTTCAACTCAAGCAAAGTAGAATAGAGCTGAGGTGAATATCTATTGCCTCTACTGTTTCATACTGCTTTAATTTTAGTCTAGCACAAAGGGCTACAGCCTGAAAATTAGAACCAGGTCACTCAAAGCTGTTGGTAGAAAAGCCTATTTACACAATGCCAGCAAAAAACTGGAACTATCTCATTTTAAAAGTTGTTGAGGCTGGGCTAATAGAAAATTTCAAAGCAGATTGATAGATTTTCATTTCAGTTTAGTGGCAATAGGGGAAACAGATATGTGCCAAATGATTTAATGTCTAAATTGATGTACTTCAATGCTAGCAAACGCTTGAAGAGCTGAATGATCTAGGCTATTCACATGTTTCACATTGTCTGCACTGACAGAGAAATTAATATTACATAATACATTGTTATCCTCAGTTATGTAATTATCATGTCATGAACATTGACTCGCACTACAGAACTGATCAGAACTTTCGTACTATCTCAAAACTTTATTAGTCTAAATTCCCGAATATTACTTCTTATGCATCTCATTGTTATTGTTAATGTAAATGTGGGTACACCTTTGCTCTCAGTACATCAATTGTAGTAATAAGTATATCAAAGTTACAGTTTGAAATGGTCATTAGAAACAATTAAGAGTAACACAGAAGTCAGCGAGCTTTCTGAAACTCCAGCAGCAGTGACAGAGACAAAAATAAACAATTTCAGCTGGATTCTGATATCCTTTTAAGTTTGGAAATAATGGAGAGTAATATTCTCAGATGGACACTGATATATTGATGTCAATCTCCTGTTTCTGTTATTTTAATAGATGTATTTGGCCAACTTATTTTCGATGCACATGTTCAAATAATGGACCACAGAATCTGATAGTGCTGCAATAAATGTGCTGCTCACAGTGATTTCCAGTCTATAAAGATTAAAAATCCTTTGCAGAGGACTCTGATGGAATTTCAATGATCAGTCATTGTGAAATAGTCCTTTACAACACAACTCCCTTTAAGAACTCACCAACCATCACACACTGAGACTGACAACATTCAAATTGATTTTAAAATGCAGCCTAATTTAATGCCAATTCTTGTTGAAAATTAACCGAGGTCCATATAAATAAACAGACCTGCAAATTATCTTGCTTTTGCCTCTAATACCTCCTGAAAGTTAATTATCTCATGTTGAGAACTTCTCTCATTGAACAACTTTAGGTTACAAATAAGCATCTATTCATCAAGTCCAATACTATTGAGAAATAACACAGTAAAATTGGCTGGCAAACTAAGATTATGTATAGATGGCAATCCTTCATTCTAAAAACTACAAAATTTTAAAAGCAATTCGTAATATCATCTTAAAGGGATTTGCTCCAAACTACATACACATGGGAAATGGCTGAAAACGAGGAACACACATGGGTTGTATTTTGTAACTGGGGACTGTGATCTAATTAGAGCCTTGAGTTTTTAACTTCTTATTTTAATTAGCTCTTTGTCCTATATGTCAGCATGCAATCTTTTGTGTTGACAAACATATTAAGAGTTTGCCCAACTTTAGTAGGCTTATAGACCAATGCTCATAGTGAAGACAATGGAAAACTAAATCTCTTAAAATGGATCGAAACCTATTCAGAAAGGGATCAGCTAAATACAAGTGCCAACTACACACATTGGGATTTTTGTAATGAAATATGGAGCAATCAATTTCCTAGCAAAGACAGCGTGCAAAGAGGACAAAAGACAAACACCAAACATATGCACCCACATTCAGAGTCATGTTGTTCTTCACAGTAAAAGAAGGATATCTGATAGTTGTACCTGGCAGACAGTACACATATCAAGTGGCAGCAGGTGATTGGCAGTCAGTAAGATATACTATATGAACTTCCTTAAGTGATACTGTAACTGTCTTTCAAACATTTGGATCTGGTTGTTTTAAGTTAACTTAATTTGAAGACTAATTAATGTCTCTTTAATGTCGCTAAGTTTGAGAGTCTAGTCTTTGTAATTCTTGCCAATAAATCAGTAAGCAGACCGCCAACTTGTTTGAAACTGATGCATTATGCATGTTGGTGGCTGTGAGGGAATGACAACTTCGAATTGCAAGCAATGCACAGTTTTGAATAGTTATCAACTGAACAGGAAGTGTCTGCAACAACTAAATTCCCCCTTGCAATTATATCAAACATCTGTACAGAAAGGCATTAAGCCAAGAGGATTACATTCTTTCAGCTCACAGATCATATTCCCCTTTACAAATACCAACAAGATATCGAATGTTTAAGGCCACATTGCTCTCTTTACTGTGGCATAAATATTTGCACCATATTAACACAATATTTCGGAAGTTAATGTTGACCACCTGCCAATTGATTTGAAAGCCTTTGCTTCAATTTCATGAAACCAAAAGCTCAAACATGACAAATAAACCTTACATATTTTCCAAAGCTGTTGGAGGGATGTGGTTAGAAGAGGTTTATTTGTAGAACCGGTTGGGGCTTGTACCTGCACAGGGAGAAACTTGCATCGTCAAAACAACACTGAAATTGCCAAGATGCCCCATTTAAATTATGGATATTAGGAAAAGGAGTAGGTCATTCAGTCTGTCAAGTCAGTTCTGCCCTTCAATTAGATCTACGGTTGTTCATGTACCTCAATGAAGCTTGCCTGCAATATCTCTGCATCTCTTGATGTTATTCATCTTCAGAAATCTATCAACTTTTGTATTGAACATACTCAATGACATAGCCCGCTGGAGTAATGAAGTCCAAAGATTTACCATGGTCGGACTGAAGAAGTTTCTCATCTCAATCTTAAATGACTCAACTCTTTTTATTTTGTTATTATTAAGCTAAAAGTATTAAATGACTTTAATTTTGATTCTTTTAAACATGACAGTGTACAAGTTGATGTTGCAACTTTGAGTAGACCCTTTTCTGCAAACGTTTGCATAACGCAACATGGAATTTCGTGCTGTCCCTTAGGAGGTGTCGGGGAGGGAGGGCAATGTCAAATGGGAGGTTAGTGTGACAGGGCACAGGCAGGAGTGTGGCTCATGGAGATTCTGCTACCTACTGGTTCCACCTCAGTTAAGACCATGGAAGAAAAGCTTGTGGATGGCTTTCATTCTCCAATGTCAATTGAGACCTTTACATGGCCAATTAATGCCCATTTAAAAGGGCCTTATCCCACCACTGTTGGTATGAACCTGAACACAGTAGGTTGATCACCATATGAGGACGATGATAAGCAGTCTTGTAAGAGGATCCCTCATTTAAACATACTCAATATTTGATTTAAAGCCCAGGCATCAGGAAGGGGTATGCCCACTGAAGCCACCCACTGTTCTTTGTACTGACCACCCATTCCATTGTGCAACCTCCACATAGTAACCTCCTCCCTGCCATCACTGACCCAAGTCTAGGTCCCTGCTTCATTAGAGGATTTTTTTTCTTTGCTCATTCAGGCGAGGTGGGCTGTACTGGCTGGGCCATCATGAAATGCCCCTCCCTGTTGTCCTTGAAGGAGATGTTGGTGAGCTGCCTTCTTTAAATGTTACGGTCCCTGTGCTGCAGATAGACCCACAGTGTAATTCGGGAGTGAATTCGAGGATGTTGAACCAGCCACACTGAAGGAACAGCAATATATTTCAAAGTCAGGATGCTCTGTTGCTCTTGCCCTTGTTCTTCTAGATAACTGGGGCCATGGGGGTTTGGAAGGTGCTATCAAAGGAGTCTTGGTGAATTTCTTGTGCATCTTGTAGTTGGTACACACTGCTGCTCCTGGGCATTAGTGGCAGGTAGAGTGGATGTTTATGAATATGGTGCTGATTAACTGGATTGTTTTATCCCGGTTGGTATCGAGTTTCTTGAGCGTTGTTGGAGATGACCTGACCCTAACAAGTGGGGAATATTTAATCACATTCCTGACTTGTGCATTGTAAACGATGGACACGTTTTGAAGAATCAGGGGATGAGTTACTTGCTGCAGGATTCCAAACCTCTGACCTACTCTTGTAGCCAATGTACTTACTTGGTTAGCCCAGTTCAGTTTCTGGTCAATAATAACTCCCAAGATGTTAATAGTTGGGATTCAGCAATGGTAATGTAACTAAATGTCAAGGGGTAATGGTTAGATTTCGTCTCGTTGGGGATGGTCATTGCTTAGCACTTGCATGGTAAAATTGTTCCATGCCCCATCTCAGTACAAGCTTGGATATTATCCAGGATTTGCTGCATTTGGACAAATACTATTTCAGTTGGGGTATCAGTTAGCTCAATTGGGTGGTCACAGCTAGTTTGCAGAGTGATGCTAAAAGGGTGGGCTTAAATCCTGCATCGGCTGTGCTTATCATGAAGGTAACCTTCTCAACTTTTCCCTCTGCCTGAGGCATGGTGACGGTCAGGTTAAAGCACCACCAGGCATCTCTATCTCTCTAATGAGACACTAGCCCTATGGTCCTCTGGGACGATGGAAACTTTACCTTTACCTTCAATATTACAGGAGTCACAAATGGTGCTGAACATTGAGCATTCAATGTCTGAATTTATGATGGATAGAAAATTATTGATGAAGAATCTGAAAATGGTTGGGCCTAGGATACTACATAAGTAGTAGGTGAAGGAGTAGGCCATCAACCCCTTGAGCCAGTTCCACCATTGAATATAATTATGGGTGATCTCATCTCGGCCTCATCTCCACTTTGCTGCTGGCTCTCATATCCCCTTAATCCTTTACTAACTAAAAATCTGAAAATTTCCTCCCTAAATGTATTCAGGTGTCCACTACACTCTGGGGTAGTGAATTCCACAGATTTATGACCCTTTGAAAAAAGTAATTTCCCCTAATCTCTATTTTAAATCTCTCACCCCTTATCCTAAAACTATGACCACTCATTCTAGAGAGGAAACATCCTCTCTACATCCACTTTGTCAACCTCCTTTGGTATCTTATACATCTCAACTAGATTCCCTCTCATTCTTTTGAACTCCAGTGAGTAAACACCCAAACTGCTCAATCTCTGCTCATAAAACAAGGCTTTCACCTCTGGATTTAATCTAATGAACCCTCTTTGAACTGCCTCCAATATAATTACAACCTTTCTCAAGCGAGGGGACCAAAAATGCAACATTTCAGGTGCAGTCTCACTGATGCTTTGCAAGTTGCAGCAATATTTCCCTACTTGTATACTCTAGTCTTTTAGAAATAAATGCCAAAATTCTATTTGCCCTCCTTATTACCTGCTGTACCGACAGACTAGCTTTCTGCCACTCATCTACAAAGACATTTAGATCCCTCTGCACTAAGGCATTCCAAAGTTTCTCTCCATACAGATAATAAATTGCCTTTTTATTCTTCGGACCAAAATGCATAACCTCGGACTTATCTACATTAACCTCCACTGACCAAATTTTGGCACATTCACCTAACCCGTCCATATACACTTGTAAGTTTCTTATTTCTTCGTTGCAACTTACTTTCCCACCTACTTTAGTGCTATCTGCAAATTTGGCTACACTACCTCTTTCGCTACATCTATATCATTCATATAAACCATAAGTAGTTGGGGCCTTGAGATCAAACGCGGCATCCCACTAGTTACAGACTGACAACCAGAAAAAGACCCATTTACCCTGACTCTTTTGCTTACTATTGGTTAGCCAATCCTCTATCCAAGCCAACATCTTACCCTAACCCAGTGTGACTTTACTATGTGCAATAACTTTTTTTCTGTGGCACCTTATCAAATGCCTTCTGGCAATCCAGATACAGTATATTTACATGACTCCCACTATGTACCTTGCTTGCTACACCTTTGAAGGTCTCTAGCAAATTAGTCAAACACGATTTATGCTACATACAACCATGCTAACTCTGGTGGTTGCAATTTGACTACCAAATGTTCCATTATTCCTTCCTTAGTAATTGATTCCAACAATTTCCCAACAACAAATATTAAATTAACTAGTCTCTGTCTCTTTTTGAATAAGGGCATTAACATTAGCACTTTTTTCAATCTCCTGCAACCTTTCCGGAATCTAGGGAATTTTCAAATACTATAAATATTGTAACCAACAAGTTGAGGAACTCCTGCAGAGATGTCCTGGAGCTGAGATAGCTGACCTCCAAAAACCACGACCATCTTCTGTTATGCTAAGTATGATTCCAACCAGTAGAGATTCCGCACCCGCACCCGCCTCCCCACCACCACCGATTCTCATGGGCTCTAATTTTGCTTGGGCTCCTTGTGCCACCCGTGGTCAAATTAAGCTTTGAAATCAAAGGCAGTCACTCTCACCTCATCTGCTGTATAAAGGCATGCTCTTCAGACTTTCTGTGGTATATGCTGTTGAACTAACTTTAGAAAATCACCAAGTATCAGTGCTGAATATTTGCCTGCAGTTCTCAATCAGATTTGAAAATTAAAATCTGTTCTTTGACAACGTTTATAACAACCAAATGAATATGAAATAAGAATGCAATGTGCACCAGTCTTATTTCTGAAGGTGTCAAATGATCTCCTTTTATATTGACTGCTGGAGGCCAGAAGATGATATTTATAGGTTAGAAAGAGCAGGGCTTTCTCTTCCAGGCCCCACAAATGTCTTTTGGTTCACTATCATCACTTTGTCCCAGCATTCACTCCCATGGCATTTATTTTGGCATATACATTTCCTCTGGAAGCCAATGAGCTACTCCTGGTTGTGTGTTTGATGTCTCCAGGTCACGAACAAAACATCGATAAGGCTGTAGCTCTAATGGTGTGTTGGTCTGACATTGCAGATGCATCAACACCAGGCCAAAAACACCCTATTTTCTAAAAGATGATTAACTTCTTTTCAATGACATAATCTGACAGTAGGACATACATTTTTAGTTAAGAGATAACAAGGTGTAGAGCTGGATGAACACAACAGGCCAAGCAGCATCAGAGGAGCAGGAAAGCTGGCGTTTCGGGTCTAGACCCTTCAGAAAAAAATCATTTTTAATTTTTAGTTGTTGCTTTGCATTTTACTGGACTTGGCACTGATTGCAACACACAATCAGAGCTCGCTGTCCCCTTTGATGAAAGTCCTCAAATTCTTTATGACACACAGTTTAGGTGTGCCACTAAACCATTCTGAAACTAAAAATGAGTCTTGACCTTCAATTTTTCCTCTGCATCATTGTAGCAAAAAGGTTACAGTGAATGATTTAGATTCAGTATGAAAAGGGGACACTGTTTCAAATATCTGTTTCTGTTCTCAGCAGTTGTTGCATGCAAAAGCTTCCCTGTAAACTTCCCTACTGACATCAAATGCTCATGGACTATATGGTACTCATGCAATAACAGTAGCTCATTATCTTGTATCATGCCTGCAGCTAAACCCACACATTTGACACAACAGCAAATGTACACTGCATGCAGACTTCACAAGCAAGCGACTACACATTTTAACAGTATACACACGTGGAATCATATAAAGAGGCCATCCAAGATGGTGGAGAAAAGCTAGGCATTTGAGGAAGATTAAGAGGCAGACTTGGGACTTTTGGTAGGCTCACATTAGCGAGGTTGTTGGTGAGGTTCCTGTGGAGAAAAAAGTCACGATAACATCAATGGGATCAAACTGTCAGAGTTCAGTGATAAAAAAAGCAGTTTGTTCAGTGCAATGGGGGAGTAGTGTGTTCCAACTCAAGCTAACAGTTCAATCAACACAATAAATTGACTTATAAACATTAATGGGATTTGCGAGATGACCATAATTCAGAATAACCTGTTAGAAGAAGATATAATGGTTAGCAGAAGTCATAATCTTAAAAAATAATGTTAAAGACAATAATCTTCAAAGCTAATAGAAAGAATAATCTAAGATGGTTCATACTGCAAAAGTAGTTCAATGAAACTGCTGACACCCACATGGGCATATTCATTGATGTGAGTTCAAGAATCCATATACACATTTTTTACCTTGGCTCCTCAGTCAGCTAATCGTTTAGAACTACTGTGAGATATTAATACAGCAGATGATAACTGATAATCCCCTGTTTAGGAATGACAAAGGCATTGGTGTATATTTTAGTTCAGTTATTGTCTTTGTATTTCTTTAATTTGCCCTGATGACATGCCTGTGGCATGTGGCTATGGATTTATCAGATTTTTTAAAATCGGCAAAATACTGTTACTCTTGAAGTAAACTAAGCTACTAAGTGATGTTAGAGATTGAACACACAATGTGCACAAACAATTAGCAGTTCCAATTTGTGTATACGCAAATTGGAGTTGTATGTGTATACAGATTTGAGTTGTATGTGTGTACAGATTGGAGTTTCACACATAGACAGATTGGGGTCGTACTTGTGTACAGATTACAGTTGCATGTTTAGACAGATTGGAATTGTGTGTGCGCGCAGATTGGGGTTGCACGTGTGTAACAGATTGGAGTTGTAAATGTAGGCAAATCGGAGTTGTACATGTGTACAGATTAAAGTTGCATGTGTATACAGATGAGGGTTGTCTGTCTATACAGTTTGAAGTTACACATGTAGAGAGATTGCAGTTGTACAGGTACATAGATTGAAGTTACACATGTAGGTAGATTGGAGTTGGACATGTGTGCAACTTTAATCTGTACACATGTCCAGATTGGCGTCTCACACACACGCGCGCGCGCACACACAGCTGGATGTTAACTATTCAGCTGTGCTGGTGTCTTCCTCAGAGAGTCAGGAAGACATAGGAATTCACATTTCCTGTGACAACCACCCATTTGTCAGTTGGCTACAAAACACAATTGTTTCACGGTCACCAACAATGAACATAAATGCCTTGCACCTGCTTGTCATTTGTTGTCAATAGGAGTGAAAACCACAACAAACTTTCTCCCTTTCAATAAATTCTTTTAAGCATGTTGGCAAACACAGCAACTCATCAGTACACAAGATCCCACAGGCAGAAAATAGATGCCTCGTTTAATGATGTTGGATAAAAGGCATATATTGGCCAGAAGATAGAGAGAACGCCCTCTCCTGATATGGAATCGAAGACATCAGCTAAACAGATAGGCACAGATGGTGTTTTCACGTCATCCAGAAAGCAGTATATTGTTAATATAATAGGCCCGAAATGCTAGTTTAGAGCTACCCAGAACACACTAATCTTTAAATGGAGGTAACAGTGTTTTCAAATGAAGCACATTTTAAAATGGTGTACAATGTTTAATTTTAACCTTTTAGACAAATCTTATGGAGGCAGCTGGTTATGGAAAATATAGATGGATAATTGAGTTCACAGTTATTTTCCAGTTTTGAAATTGTATTGTTTAAAACAAAATTCCTACAAAACTTTGTTTGCCAAATTCATGATCTATTTCAATCTACGTCAAACAAAAATGTTAAGTATCATCATCTGAAAACCAATGTGATAGAATCCTTACTGTGTGGAAACAGGCAATTCAGCCCAACAAGTCCACACTGACCCTCCAACGAGCATCCCACCCAGAGCCATCCTTCTATGCTTTCCCTGTAACCCTGCATTTCCCATGGCTAACACAGCTGACTTACACATCCCTGAACGCTGTGGGCAATTTAGCATGGCCAATTCACCAAGCCTGCACATCTCTGGACTGTGGGATCAAACCGGAGCACCTGGCAGAAACCAACGCAAATACGGGGAGAATGTGCAAACTCCACACAGACAGTCACCTGAGAGAATCAAACCCAGGTCCCTGGCACTGTGAAGCAGCAGTGCTAGCCACTGAGCCACGGTGCTGCCCTAATTCCAGGGCCAAATTTCAAAGCAAGATCGAAGAACTGACTGGAAAAACAACAATGGTTATTTAGCACAGATACTAATTTTGTTCAGTGCCCCACTGGGGGTGCACTGCATTAAAAAGATGCTTTCTTTGATTCATCGTACTTAAGGTTGAGTGAAATGTCCCACTGGTTACAATACTGACTAAAATAAAGCCTCTGAAATATAAATTAACACAAGTTACTATTCCAATCTTTTCATCTCCTATACAGTAGAAAAGGCATGAATCAGTGTCTGAATATTATTTTCTTAAAATAAACCTTAAACCCAACAGAACAGTATATTTTAATAAAAACAAATTCTGGCAGTTTTATTTTTACACCGTGAACTTTGATTGTCAAAACTAAATTGGTCTTTGTCTCGTTATGTGAATTGCTCAACTAAATTATTTCAATGTGATCAGCCTGGAAAATTATCAGCCTGTGCTAACATCACTAGGGCAGCCAATTTATATTTTATAGTTAATCTAAAATGGGAAAAAAAGTCAACAAGAAAAATAAGCAGATATTTAGTCGTATAGAAGTTGAGTGTTGTTGAACAAAGATATTTTATTGAATAAAAGCAATACACAACACATGCTGGGAATCTGAAAAAGAAAGAAAGTAAATGCTGGAGACACTCAGCAGGTCTGGCAGCAATATGGAGAAAGATACTGAGTTAATGTTTCAAAATTTGAATTGCAAAGAAGAATCTTTGGACTCAAAACATTGACTGTTTCTCTCTCCACAAATGCTGACAGACCTGCTGAGCATTTTCTGCATTTTCTGTTTTTAATTAACATTTTGTTGAAGTTTTGCATCCTGTACTCTTTAGGATAATTGGCAAGACTACCAGTTAAAGGCAAAACCAACTTTAATACAGCATGAGAGGAAATTTCTGATTGGTTGGCAAGTCCAATCTCGTTGGTTATGTCAGTACCATTTCTGTTGCAAACAGCTGAAGGGATATGCTGTTTAATATGGTGTACTGCATCTCACACAAATGAGTTATGTGGTATGTGAATTTCTGTGCAGATGTGATGCTCGGTATGTAGGTTGAATATCTCAAAGACTGGAGGATCACATTAACCAGGACAAACAGGTCATTTTCAGATTGGCTTGTTGTTGCTCATAAGGTGCTACAAGGAACATTGAAACCTGCTGAGGCCCAAGCAATCTATATTAATGACTTAGATGAAGGGACCAAGTATAATGCATCCAATTTTGCTGACATTCCAAATCAAAATTAAAAAGTTAGCTACAAGAAGGATACAAGAAACCTGCAAACGGTATTTGAATGGGTAAGGTGATGATAGATGAAGCATAATATGGGGAAATGTGAGATTTTCACTTTTGTGGGAAGAATAGAAAAATGGAACGCTTTTTAAAATGGTAACTGTCGCTTAGTCTAAAAGAGTCAGGCTGCAATTGTACAAGGCCTTAATGAAACCACAGCAAGAGTTCTGATGTACTTTCACAAGGATATACGTACTTCATAAATGGTACAACAAAAATTCTGAAGACTAATTCTTAAATTAGAGGGTTGACCCATGAGTCTAGACTGGGTGAACCCCTCAGATGGAGTGCAGCAAAGTTTTACCAGGCTGATTCCTGGGATAGCAGGCTTGCCCCATGAGAACAAATTAGGTTGACTGGGCCTGTATTCACTGGAGTTTAGAAGAATGAGACGGGATCTCATTGAAATGTATAAAATTCTGACAGTGCTGGACAGGCTGAATGGAGCTGATGTTTCACCTGGCTAAGCGTCTAGAATAAAAGTTATGGCTTCAAGGCAAAGGTCAGGCCATTCTGGACTGAGATGAGGAGAAATTCAGTCAGTGGGCGAACCCATGGAGTATTCTACCACAGACGGCTGTGGGGTCAAGGCACTGAAAATGTTTAAGAATAGAAATATTTCTAGAGGATAAAGGTGTCAGTCAGTATGGTGAGGTTGTTGATTTGCTCGCAGAGCTGGCTTGCTTCCGTTCAGATGTTTCATCACCATGCTAGGTGACATCATCAGTTGAGCCTCCGATGAAGCGATGTTATTCTACTCCACTTGGAATTTATACAGTTTGGTCTGTTACGGTGCGTAGTGTCATTTCCGGTTTTGATCTGTACGGGTTTGTATATGGGGTCCAATTCTATATGTTTATTGATTGCATTACGGGTGGAGTACCACGCCTCTAGGAATTCCCGTGCGTGTCAACGTTTGGCTTGGTTACTATACTATGGTTACCTTGTCCCAGTTAAACTGATGGCCTTCATTGTCTGAGTGTACCGGTATTAAAGAGAGTTCATTGTGCCGTTTTGCTACTAACTGATGTTCACGTATTCTGATGGTTAGTTTCCTTCCCGTCTGTCCAATGTAATGTCTGTGGCAGTCGTTGCATGGTAATTTGTAAACCATGTTCATTGTGCATGTTGTGGGAATGGGGTCTTTAATCCTCGTGAGTGTTTGTCGTAGAGTGGCTGCGGGCTTGTGGGCCACCACCATTCCTAATGGTCTTAGGAGTCTTGTTGTTAGTTCTGATATGTTCCTTATGTAGGGCAGTGTGGCCAGAGTGTTCGGGCGTACTGTGTCCTCCTGTTGTTGTCTGTTTAGTAGGCACCTGCAGATGAAGTTGCGTGGATATCCGTTTATAGCGACGATTTTGTGTAGGTGCTCTTCCTTTTTCCTGCGTAGTTCCACAGTGTTGCAATGTGTCCTGGCCTGTTTAAATAGTGTCCTAATGCAGCTTTGTTTGTGGCACTGGAGTGGTTACTGTGGAAATGGTTTCAGTGACTCATGAAATTCTGACAGGGCTTACTAGTGTAGAAGCTGAGGGATATTTTCATTGTTGGTACTTGGGGCATCATGTAAAAGTAACACGGTAGTTATTTACGATTGAGAGGAGGAGAAATTTCTTCATGCAAAGTTGCAAATTTTGCAGCGAGAGTTCTCTACGCTTGTACATTGTGGATCATTGAAGATATTGAAGGCTGCGGCCAAAAGATTTCTGGACTATGAGAAACAAGGTGCATAGGGAGTGGGTGTGAAAATGGAGTTGAGGTCAAAGATCATTCACGGCAGAGTAGGCTTGAGAGGTTCAGTGGCTTCTATTTCTTATGTTCTTATGTGTTCGTAATTTGTGTTCTTTTATTGTGTGAACAACTTTTAATTTGATCAACTAGGATCCCTTTTTCAATTTCTCGAATGTCATTCACAGGTTCTTGCAGCAAAGTAACGTGCAGTGAATAACAACGAGAGGGCTAAATCACCAAACTGTACATCTTATGACACCACAGACAAGCTCTTACACTGTTCAAGCTAGCTCTGTACCAACAGATTGGTTTCACAAGAAAAGGAAAGCTGATTCAAAGGGAAGTATTCGGGGTTACTTACTTCACTGGTTGCCATGTTTCTTGTTCAAAGCTTTTATGAATAGATTGGGCAATCGCCGATTCCATTAGGTCAATGTAACGCACCACCAGCGGGACAAAGAATTCTTGCAAATGTTTGTGAAATTTTCCATTGCACAATTGAGCTTTGAAAGAAGAATGAATTGCATTCATTACACTTCAAATTATTAATTGATATTTTAAATACATGTGACCATGCATCATTTGGATGTATGGAAATACATTAAAACATTTCGATTATACTTGGAATAGAAATCAGAGAAGCTGCTGGAGGACAAATTAGAACCAAAACATTTTTGAAATGAGGAAGCCCAACAAATGTCAATAACTCACATGTGATTATTGTATCAAGGTACATCCATGCAATTTCACAAGGATATAGCACTACCACTGACAGTTCATTCCGAGTTCAAAAGTCTGGCGTCAGAACTGCCTTTTCAAATAATACACTACATCCCCTAAGAACAGGGATGAAACAGTTCCTTTCCAGTGAATAGTTCAGATACAGGAGGAAATGTTGACAGGATGATATAACATAAAAAGACGCAGGGGAGGTTTCTTCAAAGCATAAACACTGGCATAGCCATTGCTCTGGATGCTCTGTTTGCATTTTGCAAATTCTACGTATGATTTCCATGTACATTCTAATAATGCTAATATTCTCATAAATATTATCGACAATGTATAACTTGAAATGTGCTCAATCAATTTCCTTTCCCCATTTAATTAGTAGGTAGCTGAAATCATTTGACGCAAACAGATTTGTTACACACCAAACAAAATAATTGAAAAACAGCACCTAAAACATTTGGACATTTATATTAATGATAGCATTTTCAAGGCTTTTGTTTCATATATGCCAGCTCCGGGCTCTTTTCTCTTAACACAGAGAAACATCAGGATTATCATTCAGTCAGCTTGAACTAGCTTCTAGAAATATTTTTTATAGTGTTGTACGTTAAATGTTTCACTTCTTAGCTGTGGGCTGCCCTGGAGAGCTAGTCTTGTTTTCCTTGCAGAAAGTAGAAAATAGTATTGTTATTTATTTCTCTATGTTCCAGTTGATATTTTAATAGGCTTTTTAAAAACGTGTCTAACAAGTAGCCCATCTGTCTGCTCTCTCTGAACATGTATTCCTCCCTCCCACACCTCAACAACCATTATTTATTCATTTAGACAATTTGTTGTTTCTATCAATTTATTTCATCCTGCAACATGATTGGAGATTTTAAAACAAAACCGCCAGGATCATAAGGAACATTTTTTTTCTTTGAAACTTCAAGAGTTGATTTGGACTTACTGTTAGATTACCCATGGACAGACTTACCTGCATTCAAATGATAGGGAAGATTGATTGGTCATGAAAAGGATGCAGTGTAGACTCACCAGAAAGTGACCTTACAGTTTGCATAGAGTTGATTTGTGTTCCCTTGAAACTCGAAATTTGAGGGGTGATTCAACCAAGATACATAAAATGATGAAAAAGATTGATCAGGTAGACTTAGAGAAACTTTCTCTCCTCGTGGGGGAGGGAGTTTACAAAACAGGAAATAAAACTTAAAATTCGAGCCCAACCATTTAGAAGAGAAACCAGAAAACAATTCTTCTTGGAAAAGGTGATGGAATTCTGGGTAGACAGTCATTGGCGAGTTTAGGCTTGAAATTTATCATAAATAATGATAAAAACTGGCATGATCCCGATGGTCTAACTGTAAATAGGTTAAGAAAAGTTTGAATTGGATATACTGTATTAATTACATTTATGAATGCACTTTCTATATTCATACCATGATCTGCCTTCAACCATTATTGCACTTCAATCATTTGCTTACTGCTATATTCATTAACATACTTGTTCGTGACAATCATTATATGCTTGGAGAAAAAGTAGTATAGACCTAATGATGCGCTTGCGAAGGTTAGAGATATGTGGCTACACAAAAGATAACATGTACAGTCCTCAAACCTGTTCAGGTGTTACTTTCCATTTCTAAGTGCATTGGCTGTAAAAGCACACCGCCTCATTGTTACAAAAACAAGGCTGTTTCTGCAAAAGCACACTGTATGTGCTTTGTGTGTTTCAGCGAGCATTATTGTCATTACTGTTGCCATTGCCACCCACTGAGACACTGTGACTGCTGCACTGCCTTCACAGTTGCTCTAACTAGTTATCACATCCCTCAAGACTGGGCAAAACAAGATCTTCCGTAAAGTAAGCACACTTTATTTTCTACACAGATGTTACTTGCGCTGTGTGAAGGCAACCGAGGAGTCCATTCCAATCTGCTCCAACTGAATTAAACACCTTGGTTTCAGTCGTCCCTTCTGTTTCCCTGGCAGCACATTAGGGCAAAGTGTGCAGCTGAATTTGATGCACCTCGCAATCAACCATCCATACATTTTCTGCACAGTGCTGCGTAAAGGTGTTTGTGTTGACAACTGTGTCCTGTTTTGGGGCAATGGTCAGATCTACTGTCACACTAGGTCTAGGGAGCTGGTCTGTTTGCACGCTGTGTTTAACATAGAAGGCCACAGAGAACAATCACATAAATTCCCAAAACTGACCCTGACAGCGAACACAGTTTCTTATAGGATTGAGTGACTGTCTGCAGCTGGTTGCACTTTTATTATCTGAATGCATCCATAATCTATTCATATACTTGTGTCTTTAGTTATTGGCTTTACAAAACCTGACTATTACTGAAAGAAGAGACACACAGTCAATGGTTTTTGTCTTTCACTCATCAGGGCAGAATTGTAAGAATACCACATTTCAAAGAGAATAAGAATTTATACTGTAGGAGAGGGTGCCGATTGTTTGGAAAAAAAAAGTACAAAATTTTGTTCCCTTTAAAATTTGCTATTTTTGGGATCCTGTGCTGAAGAATGAAAGATGAAAAATCTGTCAGCATGAAAGTTCTGTATGACTTTATATGTAAAATGCTAGCATTGTGTGAATATATATGCATCATAACTTACACAGAAGTATTAAATCTTTTAATAACATAATCAGATTCTCTGGCTAGATATAGAAGGTTTTATAAAGCCATTTCCACAAGTAGCAACCACTAAACTCAAAGTTTGTCCTCACTTTCAAATCTCTTCAGAGATTTATTGCAAACTAACCTCAAATTCTCCTCCCTTTCCATACCCCAGCCTTTTTGCTTTGCCCATTACAGGCTGATTTCATACACTCTGCTGTACTATTCTGCTCCACTCTAATCCACTTCATGCCATATCACGATCAGTGTTGGAGCTCTCAGGTGCCTCAGTCCCATTTTCCGATACCTCCTCCTCAGGATCTTCCAGTTTTTTACCATCTCTCTTCCATGAAAAACCTTTTGCAGAGCTAATCTCTTAAAGTTTGCTTTGGATCAGTGTCTGTAATTTTCACCTACCAGTTGTCATCTGTTTCTCCTCATTTGCACACTTCCTATCAGTATCCGCACATGACCCAACACCCACTCAAAATGTAAACTTATTTTGCCTGTTGCATATCCTTCAAAGTTCAACAGTGCCTTTCTGCGCACTATTTCTCTTCTTTGGTATCCTTTAGTCATTTTTGAAAGGAAATACTGTTCCTTTTACCAATCCACATATTGTGGGAAAAATAACTAGGTTTTGTGCGCAACTTGCTGTCACTTTAACACCAACATTCCAGCCACTCATTCCCAGTGCCAGGAGAATCTCTAAAATCAGCTAATCTGAAATTATGCTTGGGGCATTGTACTTGCATACCTAGAAAGTCGATATTTATCAATTCATAACCACACCCATTACATTTACAGACCTTTGTCATTGCAACACCATCTATAGAAACAATACTCAAGAATCACTGCCAATTCAAACATAATCATAAAAGGTTTAGCATGTTGCACAGATAGACTGAATGTCTCCTTCAGCAATCAGCACTTTTTCAGATTCCAAATATGTGAATACCATGGAGAAGCATCTAATCTTGTAATTGATGCCAATTTTTCTATCAGTTACTATGATTTAATCAATGCTGAAATAGAGATCTGCTGAAATGGCAGACCTGCTCCCTATGATTTCCCATCCATTATGAATTAATAAATGGCAAGATTTATGGAGCCTACCTATGATTTCTCGAAATGCAATCCCAGCAGGCAAGGCTTCCTGCCAGGAACACGCAGTCATTAAGTTGGATGCATTATATTCTGCAGAATCTTTGTCATTTTTTAAAAATATAAATTTATGCTGAAACAAACCCATAACATTCCTACAGTTTATTCAATTAAATAACTTGGCAGAGTCTTCATCAATTCAAGCCATGCGATTTATGATGGCGATTATTTACACAATGGAAGGCAACATCTGAAAGATATTCTAACATATTACAGGTAAATAAATATATGTCAACGCCCATATATCATGCATATGTTAAATATATTGTTGAAATATTTTCAAAGGCTTTTATAACTACAAAGCTTAATGATGGAGTCTGTGATACAGTTTTCTGTTGAGTATGAAGACCAACCACAGAATATAGACATAAAAGGTGGCAGACATGCAAATAATTTTAACAAACGTTGAACCAAGTTAATTTTGCAGCATTCTTCTCATACAGACCCATGGGCTGAATTATCCCCTTCCGATGCTCAGCATTCCCATATCAGGAGGACCAAACAGGAGGCATTCAGTGTCACAATCTTGCTATGATTATCCTCACTGCCTGTCACTTTCCATGTGTTGAGAAATATGACTGGTCGCAGCCTGATGCTCATGCAAGATTATGCTGGGGTTGGTTTATATTTGCTGCCCCAAATTTAATTTTCCCTTTGGTTGCTATTTATGTGTGTTCCTGAAGGCTATAAGATCCATGCCAACTAAGTCAGTTTGCGAAACATGGGAAAAGCCTGTGTGGCATTGGGAACCTATCTGGGAGGTAGTTTAACTGTGTGATCCAACGTCCACTGTCTTAAATCAGAACCAGTTAAATATGTTATTATTGCAGTGAATGATCATAGGACTCTGTCGATAAAAGGCATAGCTCATAAAAATGACATGGTCCATGTTAGAATTCAAGTCCATTGAAGCCCTTTTAGCATTCAATTGTACAGAGAATCAGTTTTAATGTCTGGAGAAGATCTTGTGGTTGGATTGTTCTATTGACTCCAGGAGCTGAAATCTGCTGAGCCTTTCAGTACCTTTGGTGTACCTTTCATAGGATGAGAATGAAGGCTGCAGGATGGATGCACCAACTGGGTACGGGACCAGGGTACAGGAAGCCACTCAAGAGGGGAGAAGGAGAAGGAATGTGGTAGTAGTAGGGGATGGTATAGTTAGGGGTTGACACCATTCTCTATAGCAAACAATGAGAGTGTGGACAGCAGTGTTGCTGGCCCACTGACACAGTTCAGGATATCTGCTCAGGGTGTAAGCAGAATTTGGGAGTACAAGGGGGAAGATCCACTCATTGGTATTTATGTAGATACCAACGATAATGATGTTTATTCCTGAAACCGTATGGATAATCTAGAGACAACACGGATACACTAGGAAGAGTCAAATTGTTGGTAGTTTTTAGTTGTCAGTTTGTAGGTATTTGTTTAGACCCAGAGGCAGCACTAGACTTTCACAATGCGGGGTGGACAACGATCATAGGATTATTAAATTTGTAAGAAGGACAAAGATTTTGCAGCAGGTCAGTTCTATTAATTGAGATTTAAGAAACGGGGAAGAGCTGATACATCTTCAAAACCATCAGAATTAAATATGAAGACATATAAACGAAAGAATGTAGGAACAAGATTAGGCCATTCAGTTCACTGAGGCTGCTACACTATTCAATTTGATCATTGTCCTCAATGCCACTTCCCCACACTATTTCAATATCCCTTCATATCCAGAAATCCAGATTTCCATCTTGAACATGCTCGATGAGCAAGCCTCCACATCCCTGTGGTATTGAGAATTCCAAATAATCACCACTGTCTGAGTAAAGAAATTCCTCCTGATCTCAGTGTTAAATAACCTACCTCCTTATTCTAAAATTATGTCCCCAGGTTTTATACTCATCAGCAAAGGGAAACCTCTCATCTGTATTCAACTTGTTACATTCTAAGTTTCAATGAGGTCAGCCTTGATTCTTTGAGTCTCCAGAGAACTTGGACGCAGTCTCTTCAATCTCCCTTTATAAAACAATCCACAATCTCAGGGATTAATCCGGTGAGCCTCAGTTAAACTCCCTGTATGGCAAGTATATCCCTTCTTTAGAATAAGGTGACCAAAACAAAACTCTCAGAGTGGTATCAACAAGATTATATGCAAGTGTAGCAAAACACCTTCACCCCTGTGGTCAAATCCCCTTGTTGGAAAGTCAACATACGATTGCTATGTGTATTCTGAGAAGCAGAAGAACTATTTATGGTAAGACAGTCAAAGTGGTCAAGCGTCTACAGTTTCTTCCTGGCAACTCACTGATTATTGAAGGCAAGTTACTGTGTCTGCAACTTTCATGACCTAACTTGAGGCCCCTTTTAAAATATTAGCAGCGCTTGGACCTCTTCCAAGTTCATGGAGATAATTCCAAACTCCAATGCAATGTTAAGTATGCAAGCAATAGGGTGAAGTGTGGCTACTTTCAGGTGAACGCCATGTGAGTGTCAGAGGCTAAGGGGTGGCCTTGAAATCATGAGGGTCACGGATAGGGTGAATAGCCATGGTCTTTTTCCCGGGGTAGGGGAGTCCAAATCTAGAGGGCATAAGTTTAAGGTGAGAGGGGAAAGGTTTAAAAGGTACCTGAAGGGCAACCTTTTCTTGCTGAGGGTGGTGTGCGTTTGGAACAAGCTGCCAGAGGAAGTGGTGGAGGCTGGTTCAATTACAGCATTTAAAAGGCATCTGGATGGGTACATGAATAGAAAGGGTTTAGAGGGAAATGGGCCAAATGCTGGCAAATGGGACTAGATCAGTTTAGGACATCTGTTGGCACAGACAAGTTAGACTGGAGGGTCTATTTCCTTGCTATATGACCCGATAACTCAATGTCCATGTTCATTGTAACACCTTAAAGTCATCAGTACAATGTGCTCTCAGTAATACCCATGGAATGAGTTCTGACGTGAAATAGTCATTTAAAATCAATATTGTAATTTCAAAAGAAGAGAGCAATAGAGAAGTATAGCACAGGAACAGGCCCTTCGGCTCTCCAAGCCTGTGTGATCATCATGCCCTAACTAAACTAGAATACAAATCTCCTGCCCTTATTCAGTCTGTATCCCTTTATTCCGTCTCTATTCATGTAACCATTCAGATGCTTCTTAAACGTCACCAACGTGCCTGCTTCCACCACCTCTTCTAGCAGTGCGCTCTAGGCTCCTACAGCTCTCTCCCTGAAAAACTTCCTTTGCACATCTCCCTTAAACTTTCCCCCCTCTCACCTTGAACCTGTGCCCCCTTGTAACTGAAACTTCAACCCTGACTATCCACCCTATCTATGCCTCTCATAATTTTGCAGACCTCTGTCAGGTCTCATCTCAGTCACCATCTTTCCAGTGAAAACAATCCCAGCCTTTTTAACCTTTCCTCATAGCCAATGCCCCCAACATCTTGATGAACCTTCTCTACACTCTCTCCAAAGCTTCCACGTCTTTCTGGCAGTGTAGCAACCAAAACTGCACACAATGCTCCAATGCGAGGTTTTATATAGCTGCAACGTGGTTTGCCAACTCTGTACTCCAAGCCCCGGGCAACGAAGGCAAGCACGCCATATGCCTTCTTAATCACCTTGGCTACCTGCGTTGCCACTTTTAGGGAACTGTGGACCTGCACGCCCAGAACCATCTGTATGTTAACATTCCTAAGGGTTCTACCATTTATAGTATAATTCACAGCTAAATTTGATCTTCCAAAATATATCAGCTCGCATTTGTCTGGATTAAAATTGGGCAGCATGGTGGCTCAGTGGTTAGCACTGCTGTCACCCTTGGGCGATTGTCTGCGTGGAGTTTGCGCATTCTTCCCGTGTGTGTGGGTCCTCTCCGGGTGCTTCGGTTTCCTCCCACAATCTAAAGATGTGCAAGCTAGGTGGATTGGCCATGCTAAATTGCCTGTAGTGTTCAGGGATATGTAGATTAGGTGGGTTATAGGGGGATGGGTCTGGGTGGGATGCTCTGGGTGTCGGTGTGGACTTGTTGGGCCAAAGGGCCTGTTTCCACACTGTAGGGTTTCTATGATTCCAAACTACACCTACCATGTCTGCGCCCAAGTCACCAATCTATCTATATCCTGTTGTATCCTTTCCCAATCGTCAGCAACTCCACCAATCTTTGTGTCACCTGCAAACATACTAATCAGGCCAGCCACGTTTTCCTCCAGATCATTTATATATACTACAAACAGAGAACCTAAGACTGATCTCTGTAGAACACCACTAGTTACTGGTCTCCATTCTGAAAAGCACCCTTCCACTGCTACCCTCTTGCCTTCCATGACCAAGCCAGTTTTGTAGCCAGCCCATCCCAAATTCCATGTGATTTTAGTTCTTGTACCAATCTGTAAATGCCTTACTAAAGTCTATATCCACTGCCCTTCCCACATCAATTATCTTTGTCACCTCTTCAACAAATTCAATCAGGATGGTGAGACATGGCTTTCCCGTACAAAACCATGCTTCCTGTCACTAACTAGTCCACTTTCTTCCAAATGTGCATATATCTTGTCCTTCAGTGTCTTCTCCACAAGCTTCCTCATCACAGATGTCAGGCTCACTGGCCTATAATTTCCTGGATTATCCCTCCTTCCTTTCTTCAACAAGGGAACAACATTGGCTAAACTCCAGTCCTGTGGAACCTCTCCTGTGGTTAAAGAGGATGTGAAGATATCTGCTAATGACCCAGCTATTTCTTCCCTTGCCTCTCACGGTAACATGGGATAGATCCCATCTGGCCTTGGGGATTTGTCTACCTTAATGTAATTTAGGATACTCAAAATTTCCTCCTTCAATATACTGACATTCTGTAGATTATTCATACACTCATCCCTGACCTCAACATCAGCCATGTCCTTCTCCTTGGTGAATACCAATACAAAATGCTCATTAAGCATCTCTCCCTCTTCCTGTGGGAGTGTACCATAAGTATGTCCTGCGAAATCATTCAGTATCTCCATGTCCTCTGACCCCTAATATAGCTCAAAAGGATTTTCCTATTGTGACTTATTCACTCTCTTCATCTCTAACAAACTTTTGGTTCCTCTAATACTCGCGTCTGTAATTCTTAGCTGAGTTTGATATCACTAGTGCACTGTAGACAAGCTTAATAGATCCATTAAAACACACAATCAGACATAACCAAGACAGATCAGATTTTGACAGCCTAAATCAAATTCTCTCACTTTGACAACATTAATTTGTAAACGGTATAACTTCTTCTTTGGAAGTCCCTTGTGATAGACAATGACTTTCTTTCTCTCTGATTGGATAGATTCTGAGATGGCTAATAAATCTAATGTATGGTCTGCAGACTCTGCTACACGTGGGGAAGATGAGGCTTAAAGGATCAAGTAGATAAGATAGACGCTTGCAAGTACTCTCCAAAGTCTCAATTTCAACTCTGCATGTTTTGGGCAAAGTCTCTTGATGTGTTTGTTGCCTTTTTGAATAAACCTATTCCATTTTGATTCATCACAAACCAAGGATTATCATGCGTTTCCTCAGGGATGCTATGAGGATACCCCTAAATCATTTCCACTAGCCGTCCATTGGGAATCGCCTGTTGCGACTAGATTCCAAATGGAACAATTACTTTGGGAATCTCAAGTCAGGCATACGGACAACCTGTCCAGTCGAGCCAGTTTTGAGTGATTAGCATCTCGATGCTAGGCATTTTGGTTTAGGAGAGACTGTTGCTTTTGAACCATCTTTCTTGCCACCAGATTTGTAGGATCTTAGGAAGGCATATCTACTCTAATGATGTTCTCAATCCTTCCAATATTCTCCCTACCCTCCCTATTAGAACCTTTACTCTTTCGACGAAAGGCTTTGTGCTCTCTTTTGGAGTCTTTCCACTGACATCCTTATTGTGTCTGCTCCTTACATTGTTTGACATGTTGTATCTGGGTCTCTACTTTTTCCAATGATGCCTTCACTTACTTTATCGTTGCTCAATTTTCCTTTAATGTGCTTTCTTCTTTCTTCTCTATCTTGATATCTTTATTCTTTCTCCTGATGCATTGCTATATTGCTAGCTATGCTCTTTGTACTGGTATGATAGTCACTTTTTCTATTTGTCTCCTTGTTCTTTCTGATTTCCTTGATTGTCTTAACTGCTGTACAACTTATTCAAATAATAATGTTACACCTTCTATCACTACTCTCAAAAGCAATTAATGTGCAGAATCCAAAATAAATTGTGCCAGCTTTTATGTAAATATATGGAAGATTTATCAGATGCATTTGTTTCTCATCATAAACGATCTTCGCAACATAATCAGTAACTGTCATAGAGAATAGATACTTGTGGAATTGGATTGGTTTACTTAATAAGAAAATTATCATTTGCCAATCTGTAATTCTAAGACGTGGCTGAATAATAATTGTCATCATAAAATCTATGCAGTGAACAACTTTACTGTCCATTCTAATTGTTTCGAGAAACAGTGAAAATCAGGCTGAATATGAGGTATTTAGTTCTACTGTGTAGGGACTCCATGTAACAACACTGGCACAGCACTGAAAAAAAATGCATTTTCAGACATATGGTTAACAGTATTCGCATAGCGGAAGACTTCAGAGCAATGAAATGAAGGCGAAGATCACAAATTAATTGTAAACTGTAACAGTATATATGGCTATCACAGATACTGATTAGCAGAATGTGAATAGCCAAGGACAGCATCATATTATTACTCTATAACCTGCTATGACAAATAGATTCAGTAATTTACCTTAATGAATGTCTGCTCAGACTTACTTTGAAATCATTAGTGGATTATTTCTTTCCCACTGTCTACACATGCCTTGTCAAACTCAAACTGTGTTTCTCTGTCCCAATTTAAGCATCAGTCCTACAAGTTCATTTCTAGAACCCATAAGATACACAGTACTGGTAATATTTCAATTGAAGGCATGGTGTTAAGTGTGCAGGATTGTTCTGCATTGAGGATTTAAGAATCTGCTCACATACAGTTTTTTGATCCAGAAAGTTGAGTTGAAACAACTTGAAAGAATATGGTATTTTTAATTGGCTCAATACAGTAAAATAAAAAGTAATCCACTGAGACCCTCAACTTTTTATTTTATAATGAGATTCTGATAATGAGAGATGACTTTCTTAGTCACTCTGGGCTCTATTATGGATAATTTGATTCCACTTCACTGTCTGTGTTAATAATTAACACTAGCCTTTTTATTGTCCCGAGACCACATTATGTTATTTGACCATTCAATTCTTTTCAAAGAGCTACACTTCAATAGAGAAGCATGTTGATTTTAAAATGCTCCATTAAAAT
Organism: Ginglymostoma cirratum; assembly: GCA_024137785.1. NCBI lineage: Eukaryota > Metazoa > Chordata > Chondrichthyes > Orectolobiformes > Ginglymostomatidae > Ginglymostoma > Ginglymostoma cirratum. The sequence continues at coordinate 42,909,843 of JAHRHZ010000021.1, forward strand.
GTCGAGTAGATTCTTAAATCCAGTTCTGAGAAAGGGTCACTGGACCCGAAACGGTAACTGTGATTTTTCTTCCAGATGCTACCAGACTTGCTAAGCTTTTCCAGCATCTATTGATTTACAGCATCCGCAGTTCTTTCAATTTTCATTAAGATGTTGTTGTGTTCATTCATTTCAAGCCTGCGTGGATGCTCACGGCATCTTTATCTTGCCTTTGTGAGTGATGCCCCCTTAGTCAGAGCTACCGGGTTTACAATACTTCTGTCTTGCCTTGCCGTTTAGTGAAAGCAAAGGCAGGAGGCTCATGGTTGACAGCTTCCCTCAATCAAGTGGGATCGCCGTCACTCGGGAGGTCCAGTACAGTAATTCAAAGGTAGCCCCCGACACCAGTCTGGGGGCTTAGAAACAGTCAGGCAATCAGCAATTTGGGGCAATCAGAATGAGGATTCAGTCCACATAAGGGGCAAAGAGCCAAATATCAGGTAGACCACCAGCCATCTTGAATCTATCTGCCCTACTGGGGGCTACTTTCCTCCTTGATTGAAAGAGGGAGAAGTAATAAGGGAAATAGAAGTGAGCAGGACAACTGTTATGTCTGGCATAGGTGGGGAGCTGAATGGCATTTTAAATGTATCATGGGTACAAGCAATGCCAATCTTTCAGTAGGTATCTGTGAAGAGGTAAGTTGTTCTGGTAACGTGCATGGTAAGATGGGGCCGAAATCAGACCTGACATAGGAGAAAGGTAGGTAATTAATGAGGTCACTTTGGCAAAATGTGGCAAGGAAATGTGCGAGTTCCTTTTTATGGAGATTGCTCAAAAATACTCAATATACCTCGAACTTCACCATGGGTAATTTAGATAGGACTAGTTGCTGATTCTGGCATTTTTTGACAAGGATGAAAACGTGTGAAGAGGTTTCACGGTTACATCATTGCTGTACCAGGAGTTCTACTGTGAGTGAAGCTAGTTTACAATTAATATGTGCAGGTCAGGTTATCCACATAATCGCCATCATTTTCAAAATGTCAATCACAATTTTGATACATAGCTCACATCGTTAAACATTGGGAATTCACAAACCATTATCTTCAATTCTATCCACTGAATCTGTTGCTTTATCAATGATTTCTTCCTATTGTCTCAGGCTGAAGCTAACTTTTTGCAACCTTTTCCAAATCCCACATCTGCTCCATCGCAAAGACGCTCAATTTCATGCTCCACACCAAGGTCACAGATACTGGTGCGTCAAAGCACTTTTGTTGCAATGTTCCACTTACTAAGTTATTGAGGCATTGGACTAAAATGTAACAGGTGAAACAAGACCTATTTAGCTTTTAGCAAAGGGGTCAATTCATTGTGCAGGTTAGAATCTGATCGTGAACTAGATTTCCCCTTTAAGCAGTGAAGTGTCTTCCCCAGTATCAACGTGTAAAGTCATTTTAGGACATAGAACATAGAACAGTACAGCACAGTACTGGCCCTTTGGCCCATGATATTATGCTGACCTATTATCCTAATTTTCAAACAGAAGATACACTTCAGTAGCTATTTTGAATTTGTGCCAATGGCAAAAGTTTCCAACCACTGGAGGAGTACCAATGTTCCCTTCTAAAAGTCCTCATGTCTGTCTTATATGAGTCAGAATCTTTAAATGTGCTTGAGCAAAAACAAAATCGGAACTGCATACTTTAAAAATTTGCTCATGTATTCCCAATCAGAGGGAATGTTGGCGTGCATATACAGAATGAAATCAGTGGGCTTCACAACCTACAGCCTCTTGATTTTAATGCGCAAAATATCTCATTACCCAGCTACTTATCACACCTTGAATTTTTGCTGCGCCATCCCACAAGACAAATAAAGTGTTCCTTGAGAGCCTGTTTGCAAAATCTCTCTTCACGTGCAAAGTATTACTGTTTGAAGTAACACACAAACAAGAATTTTCCAATGAAAACGACATGCTATGGATGCAGGGAATCCGATCTAGAAACAAAGTGCTGGAGAAACTGAGCAGGTCTGGAAGCATCTGAAGAGAGAGAAACATAGTTAACGCTTCTGGTCAGACTCTTCTTCACTGGGGCAAAGTGGTTTCTTGAAATAGCAAGCAACTGGAAGCTTGGGTCATTCTTAAGGACCGAGCATGAAGCAGTCACCCAGTCTGTGTTGGATCTCACCAAAGTAAAGAAAAATGTATTGTGAACAGTGAATGCAGCAGACAGGATTGAAAATAATACAAGTGCTTCACGTGGAAGGTGTATTATGTGCCTTGGACAATGTGGAGGGAGGAGGTGAATTGGACATGTTAATTTTCCAAATCAGGTAAATGTAAGGTTGTGGATGTACGAACAGATCTGAGTATTCTTGTATACCAGGCAATGAAACTAAACAGACAGGCAGGTGCAGCAAGCAAGTAGGAAGGCAATTAGTATATTGGCCTTCATTGCAAGAGGATTTGAGTCCAGGGTTATCTTACTGCAGTTATATGTGTCTTGGCAAGATCACATTTAGAATACTGTGTGCAGTTTTAGTCTTGCTATTAAAGAAAGGATATACTTGCCATTGAGGGAGAGCTAGGCTAACACTGATACGTAGACAGAGAGCCAGGGATGGCAGGACCGTCCTATGAGGAGAGATATTTCAACTGGACATCCATTCACTAGAGTTCAGAAGGAAGAGAGGGGATCTGATTGAAATGTAACAGGGCTGGACAAACTAGGCGCAGGGAGGATGTTTTGCCGAGTTAAGGAGTCCAGAAACAGGAGACACAATCTCAGGACACAGGACAGACCACTTAGGACTGAAATGAGGACAATTTTTTTTCACCTAAAGAGTGGTGAGCCTGTGGAATTCTCTGCCGCACAATAATCTGGGGCAAAATAATTTAATGGTTTCAAGCAAAAGTTATATGTTGTTCTTAGGGATAAAGGGATCAAGGGTATGGGGAGAAAACAGGAACAGGGAACTGCATTGGATGATCAGCCACGATCATCCTGAATGGTGCAGAAGGCTTAAAGGGCTGAATGGCCTACTCCTGCTTCTATGCAAAATGTGGCACTACTACTAGAAAAGATGCTGCAACAAATCTGAATAGAGCACAGCAACACAACTGAAACCAACAGATACTTACGCTCATTCCTCAAATAATTATTGAGAAGTTGAAAAAGTGGAAAGGTGTCCCAAGAATCTGGGGGCTGAGCTTCAAGAGTTGCATCCATGTCAACAGCAAAGAGTGACCAAAATATCTCTGCATGCTCTGCCATTAGGTCAGGCCACCAGGCAAAGGCCTATGGAAAAATGAGCAAATGTCAATTTAAGACTACACAATGACAGCTAGGCCACATAATTGTTAGATACAGTTAACACTTCCTATGAGGTTTCTGCAAATACCTGCACCAAAAGAAATGAGGGGATGTTAAATATTCCTCCATACAAAAAAAATCATAAGTATATCTGTATGAACATATTCTTCCCAATTTGTAAAACCAAATACAGAATTATGGTTTTCAGCTGTGTGAATCCAGCAACAGATATGATTATCCCACCCTCGTTGCTTTTGGTGCATTTTCATGACTGGAAATTGTCGGGTCTTCCATTGAGGTTATTGAATAAACCAGAACTATTTTATCAATTCGTAAGCATAATTGTGAGTTATCTATGGGGAGAGAGTTAGGCAAAATGTTAATGTTCAATTAAGTGAATTAAAATTTAGTTTTATACAGTGTGAGTAACCAAGTTGTGCATGGATGTTGCTTTCCAAGTGTTGAACGCTGGCTATTACAATGGATTGGCTGGAAAAAGAAGTGGAAAAGGCAATAACTCTCATTCTGTTTTCTTCAGTTTAGCACCTTATTAGGCAGATGACTTGAACACTGTGTGCAACACAAGTAAAATTTTAGCGTGCCAGTTCCATCCCTTCCAGTTCTTTCTCTCCTTTTTATTGTCATAATACCAAAATGTAGGTCTATGTTAGTAAACAAGAGTTCAATTTTTGCCACGTGCTGCACTGACTTTCCTATCCAGGAAGTGGGAAGGGAGCAGTAATAGCGAAGGAGAGTGACAACAAGTTACTGATAGCTGTCCATTTTAATGTGGTCAAACACCTCCAGTACAAAGTGGAATGGAGACTGATAGTTTTACACAGGTAGTCAAAGCCTTAAAATCTTATCCTCTCTGTTGCTAAGCTAGATTTAAAGCATAATTGTGAAAGCCACTGGCCTTTTAAAGGTATTACTGGAGAGGACTGTAAATTGTACTTTTCTAACCCACGCATTTTGTCACAATTAGTGTGATTAATCATGTTTAATGATTTAACTGATTTCAGAGTTATTGAAAGTGTCTCTGTTTATTCACAGTAGAGGCTCTTTAAACACAGCATCTCAGAGACAAAGAATCTATTTTGGTCAGTTTCGTTCAAGATACAAATGGAGCCACAAACTGGCAAAAAATGAAGAAATGGTGAAGCTCAGATTCTGATCAGGAAGGTCGGGCAAATTGGAAGAAATGTGACATTTTCTACCATAGTGGATTTTCGCGCAAAATTAAGGGAAGGCTCTAAAAGCTTTGGTGTTGATCTTTTTTAATATGATGAAATATCGAAAGCAAGCAATAAGCTTGATGTACATAACAAGTAGTGCACATGAATAAGGCCAGTGAACTGACAATTGATCATTTCCTCTTTCTCCACCATTTAGTGTTGCCTATGAATCCTAGCTTCAATAATGAAACTCCGATACTCTGTGAAGAAAATGGGGAAGGACAGAAAGAAGCAGGAATAGTAACGGGGGATGGGGGGGGTGGTGGAGAATGCAGATGCTTTCAAGCTTATTGTAAATAAGAACTGTCAATAAGACTGTTATTCATTGTTATTTGGAGAAAAGATCTTGCCCATGTATACCTTTTGGAGTCAGAATTCAGTTACAAATAAACATAAGAAAAATTCAAATAAACCTTCAGTTATTTTTCACATGTGAAGTACATGCCAATTTCAACCGAAAATGAAAGAGCAATTAATGTCTCAGTTAAAGATTTTCAATGAAATATGCTTTATTGTGGGTAAAACACATTTAAGGTTTGAACTGTGGAATTATTATTTCTAAATTGTAAACTCAGTGGAAAAGGAAGGTATGAAGACTATTTCCCTGCTCTGATATTGACTTTTTAAAATGATTAGAAATAACGCACAGCTCATTTATGGTAGCAAATGTTAAGAAATGCCCAATGATCGAATCCCCCTGGTCACATACCTCTCTTCCCTTTAGGTATCCGCATGTATGAAAGTGTTCGTTGAATAAAAAAGAAAAGAATCCAAACATTTAAATACAAGTTAATGACTTAACTTGAAAATAACATTATTTATGCTGGAAATACAGATGACCGTTTATTGACCAGTGTCGCGACTGCATCTTCCTCACTCTCTACCCAAAGTCCAGACATTGATCCATCTGTTCAGGACTTTGACTTGAGGCTTTGCAACTAGAAACCTTGTGTGGAGTAGCACTTCACAATACAGCCATAATGCAATTAACCCTATACTTATTTCCTGCAAAATGCACTGTTAAATCAGTTATATTCTACTGTCAGTATATGGAAAGAAGGTGTTAATAACCAAGAAATGTAATATTCTCCATTAATACCACTGACATCTGCTGATTATTTTTACAGTTACAATTAAATAAATGATTTTTGCTTCTTGACATTGTTACAATTTAAACATTTTCTAATAGTAATTACTGTATAATAGAAAACCGAAATATAGGCAATTTCATTAATCTAGGTTTAAGAGTCAAGGCTCTTTATATAGAATTGATATTGATAATTGTGAAGAGGAGATAACAGGAGCTATTACTAACTGAATCAGATTACCTGATGAATCATAAGTCAACTTATTTCTAAAATGAATAGCAAACAACAAGTTAAAAACATAGACTGTATCACACAGTAACATGTCCTGATATTAGTCTTGTTAATGAGTGAACAACTGATTATAATAATGTTCTGCTGTCTGCAGATTTTATATATTCCAAAAATAATTAACCTTGCTTGTTTCTAATCTAATTTGCATTTACTTTTTGTGTCTTCAAATTGCGGTAGTTCATTTTTGCCATTTAAATTCATAGAAAAATGAAACATAAATATGAATCAAGTTAGCAACAAACTGGGCTAATTATTTCTAGAATATCAACATTGTCTCCTTTTAAATGTATGGTAGCAAATGTCAAACTTATAGTTCCTACATAAAGCACATTAACTGCATAGGATATTTCAGATGTTCGTTAGTAATTGCTTTGATTTATAATGATCTTTAGACACAAGGTGAGGTAGAAGAAAGCCTGCTCACAACTTCTGCAGGATCATGCAGCGGAGGGCATACACTCTCCCTTTAACATGTCTGACGTAAGGGTAAAATGGTCTATGTTTTCGAATGTTTGTCAAAACATCGAAACATAGGAGCAAGAACATCTTATTCAGCCCCTCGGACCTGTTCCCCATTCTGAGATCACTGTTCATCCAGCTCAATGTTATTTTCTTGGCCTGTCCCCATATACTTTGATGTCATTAATATTGATAACTCCCTGTTTCAATAACTGAACTTCCACAGTCCACCAGGATAGAGAATCCCAAAGATTCAACATCCTCTGAATGAATCTCATTTCAATCCCTATATTTTGTGACTATATTCCCTGGTTCTAGATGCCCAGCAAGGGGAAAGATCCTTCCTGCATCTACCCTGTGGTGCCTTTTCAGAATTTAGTACATTTCACTGAGATAAATTTCATTAATCTAGGTTTAAGAGTCCAGGCTCTTTATATAGAATTCATACAGATAATTGCGAAGAAGAGATAGCAGGAGATATTCCCTGAGATTACTTATCTCTAAAATGAATAGCAAACAATAATTAAACAAAATAGACTGTTTCACACAGTAACATGTGCTGATATTAGTCTTGTTAAAGAATGAACAACTGATTACAATAATGTTCTGCTGTCTGCAGGTTTTAGATCATTCAAAAATGAGATACTCTGGAGAATACAAGCCCTTTGGCCCACTGTGCCCGCACCGATCTGTTCAATGGTAATTAAAGTATCAGGCATCAGAGAATCAGGGCATCAAGCAGATATATTACCCACATCCCAAATGTTCTACTCTTATTTTCTAAACTCCTGCCTTAGATTTTATCAAACACCTTCTGAAAATCCAAATACACCAGATCCACCTGATCTACCATATAAATTCTGCTAGAAACATTTTTAAAAACACTCCAACAGCTTTGTCAAACGTGATCTCTCTTTCATAAATCCATGTTGGCTCAGCCCAATTACATCACTGTTTTCTGCTTGAAGTGTTATCGCATCTTTTATTATTCTAATATCTTCCTCATCATTGATGTCAGACTAAAAGGTCTGTATTCCCCTATTTGCTCTCCTCTTCCTTTTTCAAATGGCGAAAATATGCTTGCAATTTCCTAATCTGCAGGTACCAAACTAGAGTCCACAGAATTTAAAAAGTTGATTAAATCCATTATCTCTACAGTCAATACTCTGTGATATAGATCACTGGCTCACAGGGATTTGTCAACTTCCATTAATCTATCAAGTGTTACCTTTTCATTATACTAATTTCTTTCAGTTCCTTGTTCTCATTATCTGATCCCTTGATTCCGTATCTTTCTGGGAGATTTCTGATACCTTCCTGTCCTCACCATGCCCATTTACAAGTTCATTCTTTAATATCTCTATCATTTCTCTATTTCCCACAATAAATGTTCCTGTTTCTGCATGTAAAGGACTCATATTTGTCGTTGGCTAATCTTTTCTGTTTTGTACACACATTGAAACTTTTACAACCTACTTTTATATTCTTTGCCAGTTTACATTCATATTCTCTTCTCCCTTTTTCAGTTTCTTGATTCTTCTTTGCCGAATTCTACAATCTTCCCAATCCTCAGGTATATTACTTTTTTAGTAACTTTATAAGCCACCAGCTTTGATCGAATACTATCTTTAAATTCCTTTGTTAGTCATAGATGACTCACATTTCTTTTATTGTGCCTTTGCAGAATATATGTTTGTTGTTTACATTTTAGCAAAAAATTGATTAATGATTCATTAATTCTTCTGAATTCAATTATGAGTATCTATTGTTAACTCTTAACAACAATTCTTTGCAGAAAGTGTGATTGACTACATTTCTCAAAGGTTCACAAATAGGTCTATATTGACAAAATTGCTGTCATTGTTTTGTAGTGGTAGTTGTATTACATAGTAACCAGCATTGAGATGAACCTGTTTTAAGAATACAATGTTTCCAGGACACCAGAATAATTGTTTTATGTGGAATATTTAATTTATATCTGAAATTACTGAAACAACAAAGTAGCCCATTTGACTAATTAAAACTTTCTTTTGTTGCTCTGATAGAACATAGGCTGCGTGTGGAAGTCTTTGCATCACTTTGCTTCGGAATGACATTGAAATCACCTCGTCCTTCAGATACTATCTTTTCAAACCCGTCATCAAAAGGTTTTTCATAAACCACACAACCACAGCTCTTTAGTCTTTGCAAAATTTCTTCCACCTCCTTGAGAAACCACACGATCATAGCCCCTCAGTTGTGAAACAAGAGTTCTATTTCCAAAATCCTTCAACATACGGTTACCTCCCAAATAAATGCCCATTTTGCCCACATCTCTGTGTTTGAATCTATCCAGTGAGATTTCCACTCTTGCTACTGCCTTCAGGCAAATGGGCACTGCGCTCAGAAACTCAACTGGACTTTCCCCAGTTTAAATTCCTGCTTAAAAACCTCCTCTTACCTAGCATTTTTTGTCACCCTTTCTTATACCTGTTTTGGCTGAAATCCAAATTTTGCTTGTTCCGTGACGTGATCTAGGATACTACTTCAACGGCAAAGAAACGTCAGCAAGTTTCTGTCACTGTGAGACTGGAATCTGTAACCCTCTGATTCAGGATTAAGAATGTTGACAGCTGAGCAAGTTTTCTTAAAATGCATCTACTTGGGATATCAGTCAGATTAGTTGTTTTATAACTGAATCCTATCACAGCATGCTCCAAAAATGAACAAAAAAAATTAAATCTCTGATACAGTCAAGGCATCTAGATTTCCATCTCTTTAAGCATAAAGGATAAATGCATTGCCAAAATCAACAAGCTGAAACTTGATCCGAAATGGATTTTAAAAAAAGTGATAAAAAGAGGAAAATGAACACACGTAAGTCCAGTAGGTTGAAAGGTGTAGGGACTCTCTGAGACAAATACAATGTTAAAAAAAAGAGACCACACAGGCAGAGATAATAGGAACTGCAGATGCTGGAGAATCCGAGACAACAAGGTGTAGAGCTGGATGAACACAGCAGGCCGAGCAGCATCATAGGAGCAGGAAATCTTGACATTTTGGGCCTAGAGCCTTCATCAGAAAGGGGGGAATGGAAGGGGGTTCTGAAATAAATAGGGAGAGAGGGGGAGGCAGAAAGAAGATGGATAGAGGAGAAGATAGGTGGAGAGAAGACAGACGAGTCAAAGAGGCGGGGATGGAGCCAGTAAAGGTGAGTGTAGGTGGGGAGGTAGGGAGGAGATAGGTCAGTCCAGGGAGGACGGACAGGTCAAGGGGGCGGGATGAGGTTAGTAGATAGGAGATAGGGGTGCGGCTTGAGGTGGGAGGAGGGGATAGGTGAGAGGAAGGACAGGTTAGGGAGGTGGGGATGAGCTGGGCTGGTTTTGGGATGTGGTAGGGGGAGGGGAGATTTTGAAGCTTGTGAAATCCCTATTGTCAGCTTTATTGGACACTAAAAACCGTAAGTACAGTAAACTTACTGGTACCTACCACCCAAAACGGGCTTCCCCCACCTCCCAAATCCCCAGCCGTACCCAGGACCTTCCCCACAATGTACCCGTTACCATTGGCCGTGAGGCCACTGTCGGAGAACCCACAGATGACGTCACATCCGCCACCGCTGGGTACATCACTTCCGGGACACCGAACGCCATCGCTGCTGAAGCCACTGCCTCCATCCCCGAGACCAACACCACAGACACTACCGTCACCACTGCTGCCGCCGCCTACCCCACTCCACCCACTGCTGACGCCGCTCCACCCATCACGGACGCGGGCACAACTCCGCCCACCGCTGACGCCGACGCAACTCCGTCCTCTGCCGACGCAACTCCGCCCACTGCCGACTCCGACATAACTCCGCCCACCGCCTCGACAGCCAGCAGCTCCAGAGGAGACAGAAACACTGAACCCTGCTGAGTCTTCATCATCCCCCCAGACCTCCCCCTTACTGAGGACGAATGGTCAGTCCTCAGTAAAGGGCTCACCTTTATCCCCCTCCACCCACATATCAACGAATACCGCTCATGTTTGGACACTGAGCAGTTTTTCCACTGCCTCCGCCTCCACGCTTACTTCTTCAACCGTGAGCCTCACCCTCCCTCGACTGAGCCCTTCTCCCACCTCCAACACAAGCCCTCCTCCTGGACATCACCCCAAGGCCTCTTACCCTCCCTCGACCTCTTCATCTCTAACTGCCATTGAGACATCAATCGCTTCAACCTCTCCATGCCTCTCACCCACTCCAACCTCTCCCCCGCAGAATGTGCAGCCCTCCGCTCCCTCCGCTCCAATCTCAACCTCAACATCAAACCCAAGGGCGGACAAGGGAGGTGCAGTTGTAGTATGGCGCACTGACCTCTACATCGCCGAGGCCAGGCACCAACTCTCCGACGCCTCCTCCTACAGCCCCCTGGATCATGACCCCACCCCCGACCACCAAACCATCATCTCCCAAACCATCCACAACCTCATCACCTCAAGTGACCTCCCACCCACAGCCTCCAACCTCATCGTTCCCCAACCCTGCACCGCCCGCTTCTATCTCCTTCCCAAAATCCACAAACCTGAATGCCCTGGTCGACCCACCATCTCCGCCTGCTCCAGCCCCACCGACCTTATCTCCACATATATTGACTCCATTTTCTCCCCCTTGGTCCAGGAACTCCCTACCTACATCTGTGACACCACCCACGCCCGCCACCTCTTCCAGAACTTCCAATTCCCTGGTCCCCAACACCTCATTTTTACTGTGGACGTCCAGTCCCTATACACCTGCATTCCCCACACGGATGGCCTAAAGGCCCTCCGCTTCTTCCTGTCCCGCAGGCCTGACCAGTCCCCCTCCACTGACCCCTTCATCCGCTTAGCCGAACTCGTCCTCACCCTCAACAACTTCTCTTTCAATTCCTCCCACTTCCTACAGACAAAGGGGGTGGCCATGGGTACCCACATGGGCCCAAGCTATACCTGCCTCTTTGTAGGTTACGTGGAACTATCCCTCTTCCGTACCTACACTGGCCCTAAACACCACCTCTTCCTCCGTTACATTGATGACTATATCGGCGGCGCCTCGTGCTCCAATGAGGTGCTCAATCAGTTCATCCACTTCACCGACACCTTCCACCCCAACCTTAAGTTCACCTGGACCATCTCTAACACCTCTCTCTCCTTCCTGGACCTCTCTGTCTCCATCTTGGGCAACCACCTAGAAACTGATATCCACTTCAAGCCCACCGACTCCCACAGCTACCTCGAATACACTTCCTCCCACCCACCTTCCTGCAAAAATGCCATCCCCTATTCCCAATTCCTTCGCCTCCACCGCATCTGCTCCCAGGATGAGGCATTCCACTCCCGTACATCTCAGATGTCCTCGTTCTTCAAGGACCGCAACTACCCCCCCGCAGTGGTCGAGAACGCCCTCGACTGTGTCTCCCGCATTTCCCATAACTCATCCCTCACACCCTGTCCCCGCAATAACAACCAAAAAAGAATCCCCCTCGTCCTCACGTACCACCCCACCAACCTCCGGATCCAACGCATCATCCTCCGACACTTCCGCCATCTGCAATCTGACCCTACCACCAAAGACATCTTTCCCTCCCCACCCTTGTCTGCTTTCCGGAGGGACCACACTCTCTGTGACTCCCTTGTCCGCTCCACGCTCCATACTCCCCTCCAGCCCCACCACACCCAGCACTTTTCCCTGCAACCGCAGGAAGTGCTACACCTGCCCCTACACCTCCCCACTCACACCCATCCCAGGCCCCAAGAAGACTTTCCACATCAGGCAGATGTTCACCTGCACATCTGCCAATGTGGTATACTGCATCCGCTGTTCCCGTTGTGGCCTCCTCTACATCGGGGAAACCAAGCGGAGGCTTGGGGACTGCTTTGCAGAACACCTGCGCTCAGTTCGTAACAAACAACTGCAGCTCCCAGTCGAAAGGCAAACAGAGAAAAGGTATACAAGATCCGCTGGAAACTAAGGGAGATCACGAAATAAATAATATTCTGAATGATTACTTCATCTAAATGTTCAGAAGGAAAGCCAGAAGGAGCAGATCCCTCTCCCAACAGAAATAAGCACCAAAAAATTAAAATACTGATTATAACTACATAAGATGGAATTCCTGCGTAATCTAAATGGCTTGAAATAAATAAATCAGTAGTTAAGGTTCTGGAGTAGATCTGTAGCTCGGGTTGTGGGTGTTGAGGTTGGTTGGCTCGCCGAGCTGGTTTGTTGTTCCGCAGACGTTTCGTTACCGTGCTGGGTAACATTCTCAGTGCAGCCCCTGATGAAGCGTCGGTGCGTCTTGCCGCCTGGTTTTTAAACTCTGGGGTCCGTTGCGATGGATTGCCTCATTTCCGGTTTTCCTTCGCAGTGGAATGTATATGGGGTCGAGTTCGATGTGTTTATTAATAGCATGCTTCGTGGAGTGCCATGCTTCCAGGAATTCTCGTGCTTGTCTCTGCCTAGCCTGTCCCAGGATCTTGGTGTTGTCCCAGTCAAAGTCGTGGTTCTCCTTGTCCATATGGATTGAGATGAGTGCATATTGGTCGTGTCGATGAACACCAACTGGCTACAAAAAGACACGACCAATACTCACTCATCTCAATCCACATGGACAAGGAGAACCACGACTTTGACTGGGACAACACCAAGATCCTGGGACAAGCTAGGCAGAGACAAGCACGAGAATTCCTGGAAGCATGGCACTCCATGAAGCATGTTATTAATAAACACATTGAACTCGACCCCATATACTTTCCATTATGGAGGAAACCCGGAAGTGAGGCAATCCATCGCAACGGACCCCAGAGTTTAAAAACCAGGCGGGAAGACACACCGATGCTTCATCAGAGGCTGCACTGAGGATGTTACCAAGCACGGTAACGAAACGTCTGCGGAACAACAAACCAGCTCGGCGAGCCAACCAACCTCAAAATCAGTATTTAGTTCAGAGTACTGTCTTTGCATTTGGACAGCACATTGGCCTGTTTGCAATTGACTGGAATTTGGGGCATCTGTAGCTGGTGTCCAATAATTCTCTCATACTGGTTGTCCACATTCAAAGAAGGGAATAATTCTGATATCAGATGCACATATGTTCGATAAAAAAAATCATGTAATTGGTGATCAGAAGAAAGTTTGAAGTGTCTCTGCAGAGTATTAACCTATTAGATAGAAGCCAACATTGATTCAGAAGAGAAAGATTATGATTAAAAAACTTCCCAATGTTTTTGATGAACTAATAAACTAAGTGAACTGTGAAAAGTTCTTTAATTTGGATTTGAGCAGCTTTTTGTCAAAGTGTGACAAAAAGTCTCCAGTCAAACTCAGAGCTGTGGCAGGTGGGGTGGCGTGGGGCAACAATTCAGACAAAGCAGTTTAGAAATGTTAAAGAATGCGTTGCACCAAATAAGTATGAGTAAGTATAAATATGGATTTCAACACCAGCTGAAGGGACACCACCTCTTCTACTAACTGGGAATTTTACAGCTCTCTGAACTCAACTTTGCATTTAACAATTTAAGAACTTCATCGTCCATTCTGATTCATATCTTGAGTCCTGTTTTCCATGGCTTTGCATTTGGCAGAGTGTCTGGTATTCTGCCATTCATACTTACTCTGGACAAATGCCCGTTGCCCTTTGTTCCATCATATCTTTTTCATTCAATCTCTTCCACCACTGACCCTATCCCAGAACTCCCCTTTTGTTCTTAGTACTAATCTCTTCCTCTCCCTTTCAAGGCTGCAGAGGCCATTATATTTCTACCTTCGTTTAGTTCTGTAGAAGAGTTGTATTTGACCTGAAAAGTTAACCCTGTTGCTCTTTCCACCCAAACAAAAAATAACCAAAGAACTGTCGATGCTGGAAATCAGAAACAAAATCAGAAATTGTTGGAAAAACTCAGGTCTGGCAATACCTGCAGAGAGAGAAAGCAGCGTTAATGTTTCCGGATAACAAGGTGTGGAGCTGGATGAACACAGCAGGTCAAGCAGCATCATAGGAGCAGGAAAGCTTGATGTTTCGGGCCTAGTCCCTTCATAATGTTTCCGGACCTAGTTTGTCCAGCAATTTCTAATTTTGTTTGCTCTTTCCACCTAGGTGTTGAGTATTTCTCGCATTTTCTGCTTATAAAGTGTATATCTGAACTGTGTCTCTCAAAATTTGATGACACGTGCTCCTGAAAATTTCTGCTTCACTGTGACAAATGCAACATATATTTGAGAAGAAATCAGCTGAAGTCCAACCTGTTTAAACTGAAAATAAGGGCTACACTGACCATCCTAGCAGCAGAAAAGAGATTTAGTGATGATTAGTGCATTTTTACTTATTTGTTAAACAGAGAAACATAGAAACTAGAAACAGGAGTAAGCCTTTCAAACCTTCAGCTAGCTCTACCATTCAATGTGATCATGTCATTTTCCTGCTTTCAACCCATACCCTTTGATGCCTTTAAAATCTAAAATATATCAATCTCTTTTTGGATATATTCCGTGATTAGCCTCCACAGTTTTTACAGACTTCTAGAATTCACTATCCTTTAAGTGAAAAGTCTTCTCCTCATCTCAGTCTTAAATGTCCTACGACCCTGTATCCTGAGACTATCGCCCTAGTTACATCCACACTGTTCCAGGCCAGCTATAATGTTATACATTTCAATCAGATTCCCTCTCACCCTCTAAACTCTAGTGAATACAGCCTCAATATTATTCAATAAATATATATGGATGCAATAATTCTGTACATGACGAGTATCAAGGCAGCTTGCAAACCAGATACACTGTTGCTGTGAAGGAAGCACATGGGTAAAATGGTCGATTAATGCTAGAGACAGCTGCTTTAACAATGGTGATAAAAATTAATAGATTGAAATCACACTCAGATATCATGCTGATGCCATTAATACTCTGAAAGGTTAACAAGCTGAATTGTTAACATGTCATGTGAACTTAAAGTGACATTGTGGACTGGCTCTCCATCAGAGAAACCAGCCAATGTTCACTTACATTAAAATCAATGAGAATCAAAGAAAGATCATGTGGGCAGTTTATTGCACAGTTTTACACGCAAACGTTATGTTGGCAATCGAGCCCAAGGCATCAACTCGATTTAAAGGAGAAATTGTTTCAGGTATTAGCAAGATTGAGATGACAATTCATAAGGTCCTTGTCTGTTACATGTCCATTTCACTGAGTTAAAAACAACCCACCTCTGAATGGTGTTCCTCATTCTGCTGAAGTACCTCAATGCACAGTTCGGCCAGTCGAATTACGTCTCCCAATCTTTTGGCGGGGGCTCTTTGGCTTAAGGTCTCTATTGTTGTCAAATAAAAATAATTTCAGTCCATCTGTTTATTGATGTATAACATGCTAGAGTCAGAAAAACTTTAATATAAAACTGCACAAGGAACAGCAAGTTATTAATGAATCACAGTATTGTTTTAATGTGTGTGAAAATGCAGGGAATTTTAGTGTAATCAACGAAAAGCTGCTTGTTTATTTGGATGTGCTAGAGAGCTGGACAACATCGCCATGTAATCTTCAGTAATAAGCCTCCTTCTTCCAAACCTACTTCCTCCAACACCTCGGACAAGATAAGCAGAAACAGGGGAACATCACCGACTGCAAGTTCTCCTCTCAGCCACACAACACCCTGACTTTGGAATTCTGTCCCTTAACTATCATTGATCCCAACTCCTGGAGCTCTCCTCCTAACAGCACTGTAGGTATAACTACAACTGATGATGTGTCTTAATTTTCAATTTCGAGGTGGGTCATCGGAGTCAGAAGAATTCCCAGGGTTTGCATGTCTGCTTCAGGATAAGGAACCTGTAAGGACAGGATCTCTGTTCCAGGGGTCCTGTGTAGGCTGTAGTTGGTCCATCTGATTCAGGAAAGGGTCTGAGGCACCCACTGAGGACGACTGGGTTTCAAAGCCGGCAGTTTAAAAGGCCTGCCTTAGTGCTGTGGGACTTCATCCAAGGTGTAATGAAAAAAATAAGGTCTTCTTAGCCCTTACCATTCTCACTGAGTCACTCCCTACATGCTATCCATGGTCACTCATGCCTATCATGCTAGGTTTGACTCTCAGCCACCCTTCCACATGGAGCCAATAGTGACAATTAGATGTCTAAAATATCATGAATTTTCATTATATTAAAAGTAGTATTTTTTTTAACACCAGCGCAATAAAATTTTGAATCATCCAGACCATTTCACATGTCATTTGCAAAAATTGCAATTTAACTTTTTGTTAATAAACATGTGCAATTGATAAAAGAGATCAGATGCCAGTGCTGTCAATCAAGCAATGTTTTTCCTAGGGCTCAGCTGTGTTAACAGTCCAAAGGATGTCTGCGCTCTCAACCAAGCCTGATTATACCTTCTGTATTGCAACTTTTTTTTTGTAACATGGTGAATGTGATGAATGAATGAACGAATGACTGCTTCTAAAGTTTTGTTTTAAAATACAGCCTATTGCCCCTACAGGGTCCATTGATTCTGTAGAGTCTATAGCTGGTGAAAGGACAATTAAGTGCTTTAGCTCCTTAAAGTACATAAAGAAGGCATGATGGGCCATGGGGCAGGGGCGCAGAGTATAGCCTGAAATGAGGAGGATCTTTAAACTTACATTCCAAGGTTCCTTTGTGCAGACTATGTTTCATGATGCCTCTGAAGTGCTATGAATCAGGGCTCTTTAAAAAGCTGCGCCATCTCAATGGAAACTGCGGAGGAATATCTCCAGAACAGGCCTAGTCAGGCCCAAATTGCTGCCTGTTGGTAGGCAAACAAAACCAGTCTGCACGCTTAAAAAAATGTTACCATCTCAGTGAAAGTTTAGACCATGGTCACTGATTGATAGGAGTTAAATTACATTCTATGTGCCGGCCATTGCTGTTCCTAAAAGTCTGAATGAAGGACGATGGATTATCTCATGTAGCGAAGCAAGTAAGTGTGCAGCTCTATGTTGTTGCTATTAATAAGAGGCATCTGTGGATAACAAATGAGCTCATATTAAAGATCCTTTTCATTATCTTGGAATGAAGCAAAATATTTAATAACTACGGTCCTATTGATTAGTAATAGAAATATTTCTCCTAAAGTGCAGATTGGCTGTAGGTCTCGCAAAGTAGATTACACAGCCGTATAACAGTATATTGGGTGAATCAGTCTGGAAAGGCAGTTCTGTTTCATTTGTGTCTGCTGCCTTTATACTGCAAAGTGCAGCTAGCTTTCCATTGGTTCCATATAGTCACCCCAGTATCCATTCTTTTTCATTTTTATCCTTTTTTTTAATTAAATCTAGTCTGAAGCAGGAAAGAGCATTAAAGCACTATACAGGTTTGTTTGCAGCAACAGGAAGTGAAGAATGCAGCTTGGACAGTTCTGGTCAAAACGCACTGACAGACTTTTGCTGCTCGTTTGAAATGGGCAAGTTGCATGCACCACACATGTGCAAGGAGTCAGAAAGGTCAAAGGCCCTTCTACTATGCAACAATCTGAATGAAATCCAAGCAACAAATACAGTCCTTGCACAGTCCTCTTGTAGGAAAGGGCATGTCAGGAACGTAAACTTTTAGCTCAAAGGGAGAAGGGCAGTGTGTTGAGGTGACCCAATTTCCATCCCTTGCATACATACTTCCCAAAGACAAAGCTACTTTTCCTTCACAGGAATTTCCCAAGAAACACAACATAAATAAAAAACAACAAGAAACTCATCATAAATGAATTTCTGGAGGTTACAGTCTACGACTGTGAAAGCTTCCTTTACCAACATCATGCTAAAAGAAGTACTGTTGTGCCATAAGGTTATTAATAACATATGACGCCACACACAATGGAATATGGAAGTTTAAATCTAAATGCACAAAATTATCTTCTATTACACCTAACCATCGTTGTCTTTCATTTGTCATTAAAATGATCACTTCTACTCCAACTTTCTTTGGTCCGTCTTTATTTTATATGGCCTCCATCAGTTGGAAGCAAAGGATCTCAAATGCTTTCCTTCTGTCAGGTGGGAGTGATTCGTTCAGTGCTTTGCCTATCCTGCTTGACGTAAGGCATTTTGTTGATGCATGGCCTTTTAACTAGATGCTTCATTCAGAGCAGGATAATCTCATCCAAATCAAATCTAAAATTGTAGTGACTTTGTTCCACCTCACTGGTAGAGACCTATCCACTATCTCTTCTGCCAATGTAACTGTTTCATACTCCAATGGGAGGCTTGAGCACAATGACAGGTGCAAAAGAAAAAGAAAGATCATCCTCGATTTCATCCCATCAAGAGGAATGTGGGTTTCAAGTAATAAAAAGAAATTGTAGTTTCTTAATGGTGATGTTAGCTGAATGGCTTCCCACATATATTACAGAGAAACACTCATTACCACAATTATTTATGAGCTGTAATGAGCAGGAGTAAACCATTCAGCCCTAGCATCTGCCCATTAGATCACACAGCCTGTCCTGTAACCCCTCTCAAGCAAAACTCCATCAAGTCTAGTCTTGAAAGCTACAATGGTCTCATCTTCTCCAGCAATTCAGGGGGAAAAGGCTTAATGGTTTCACTTTAATTTTTAGATTATATCCCCCCCTCATTCCTGTTTCACAGACCATATAGGTTTCGTGTATCTATCTTATGACATTATTTTAACATTTTAAATGTCTTGATCAGATCTGTCTTTCCTATGTAAAGGGAAATTAATTTTCAAAGGAACTGCTTGTAAAGTTGAAACATGCTTAATAAAGTGTCACTGCATTTCTGTTTCTGACAGATTTGAATCCATAAGACAGGCTAAACAAATATTGTCTCATTAAAATATCTAGCTTCAGTTATATATTGATCATTAACCTCCTGACAGTGTAAGAAAATCTGTCTCAATTTGTGCTTAAGACTGTAATAGAATTTCTGTGTAAAAGTCTCACAAAACTAGAATTCTTCAGTTTATAGTAATTTGACAATATTCCTTAACTCTTTGAGATCATAGGAAATAGAAACAGGAGGCAATATAAGCTTCTCAAGCCTCATTCATTAAGATAACGGCTGATCCTCTCCTTCAGCTTCATGTTCTTGTACACTACCTGTATCATTTGATAAATGGAAACTGCAGTCTTAAACACACTGAAGTAACTTGATGGAGGCCGGTATCGCCTCACCAAGTCACCTCTAATTTACATGTGAAGAGTCCTTGACACTGGTCCAGCTCTCAAAGTGATCAGGATGTCTGATACACCCGCGTATATCCGTCAGCCAGGGGCCCCTGATTGGACCAGGCTAACAGCCCCTATCAGGGGACTCATATTCTATGAAGTCTACCTGGTTCACTTTGTTACAATCACTACATACACTTAATGATGTCCACAGCCACAATCTTGTGTGCAAGGTGGTTCCCAAGCTTCACAACACTCAGAATGAAGAAAGTCCTCCTCCTCTCAGCCCTAAATGATCAGTACCTTGTTCTAAGACAGGCCTCCATGTTCCGGATTCCTTAGGCAAGAGAAACAATCTTTAAATGTCTACCCTGTCAAACCCCTGTAGTATGATTTATATTTCAAGGAGGTTACTTCCCACTCTTCTAAACTTGACAGACTGTAGGTTAACTTAGCCAATGTTTTATAATCGGACAACTGTCTCATACTAGGAAACCATCCAGTGAGCCTTTTCTTTACTGCATTCAAAATATGCTTATCCTTCCTTAGGTATGGAGATGAGAATTATACACAGCAATCAAGATGTGGTCTCATAAAATCACTTTCATTTAAAAATTGTGGAATACAAGCAGGTTTTCTCTGAAAATGGTTTCTCTACTGATTTTCAATGCCATCAGAGAGGCATGAAGATGCCTAATTTCCCAAGTTTTTGCTAATGATAGCCAACTAGACACTATCTAGTGACACTCAAGCCATCATGGCTCACTTACTGGAGGGACTTACCTCACCTTTAGTTGTGCTTACTATTCAGCTGTGAAACAAAGACCTACAGATGCTGGTGATCCGAAGCAAACAAATGCTGGAAATCGCTGGAGAAACTCAGCAGGTCTAGTAGCATCTGTGAAGGGAAAACAGTGTTAACAGTGAGGGTCTAGTGACCCTTCTTCAGAACATTCTGAAAAAGGGCCATTGAACTCAAAACATTAACTCTGCTTTCACTGCACAGATGCTGCAAGACCTTTTGAGTTTCTCCAGCAATTTCTGCATTTGTTTGTTTTTGACTATTTAGTTCTTTAAGAATTATGGCTTCTAATACATATTATCATTACTATGCACTAAATTTTTAGTTCAATTTGTGACCAACATTCTTTTCAGTTCGTAGTTCTCAAAAGCAGCCTGCTATAATTGTCAAGACAATTCTGTGATATGGCAAGGTAAGTACAAGCTAAAAATTATGAACAGAGATCACACCACTCAAGAGGATTAACACACAGTGGCATGCATTACACAACACAGACAGTTCAAGAATATCAACTGTGATGCTTCTGTTTAGGTAAGCAAATACAAGTATTCTGCCAATATATTGAAAGGGCAAGCGACAAGGCTGAATTAAATCTGAAAAACATCTGGAAAAATGTCAATTTTTCTTTTCCATAATAAGCACTCAATATTCCCTTTGCAAACTAGGAATTTCAATGTTCCTTTGGACATACAACAAGAGCGCAGTTTTCATGGAATACCCAAGAATCACCCAAACATTCAAGGCGTGAAGTTAACGGCCAATGTTGGAGGAAATGTCAGTACTCGTTTCAGAAAAAACATGGCATACAACTTAAGGCAGACGTAGATTCTTATAGCAACCCTCTCCTGATATGGATTAACAGCATGTTTAAATAACTGTACAATCATTCAATTAAATTCAGTTTGTTGTACTCCTCTCCTTTTCGCACCGTGCATTTTCAACATTTTTTTGTCTGGCTGTAAATTTCCACTGATCATTGAGAGCTCTTTTTTGTGGCCATTCCTTTCCTCTTCATTGTTATGACAAAGCTGTAAGTCAGATACCTGCTCATTGTTTATCTGTTATTATTCGGCAGAGAGTTTGAAGATTTGAAAAAAACTAAACCAGAGAGTGCACATTTTGCAATACCTCATTCCTGGCGCAAAGTTTTGTTAGATTGGACATCAGAATTGGAAGTCAAATTATAAGAATTGTGTTGCTAACATGCTATTGCCTACTGAGGGGCCACACAACCAGCTTTGTCACACCTCACAAAATTACATCCTAATGAAACAAAGTTGGCCTGATGTCTGAAGCCCACCTGTGCAATATTTTGGTAAGCCAATCGGCTTTGTCCATTCTAAGTGGCCTTTATCATAGCAATCTTTATGGATCACATTTTGGTTTTTTTGGCAGAAGTGAAAGTGTAAATTCACATGATGCAGATGTAAATAAAATGGGTTCACTTCTACTTGTTCACTAACATGACTGAAGAAAACATATTCTTAGACTCAGCCTAAGCACTACTTTATCAAATATTGCTTATGCTTTGAGATGCATTGTAATTTATATATCCCTACATAAGCCCAAATGTTGCTTTTATTCCATGTCTTTCCTTTTGTTAATATTCTATTCCTGTTTAGACCGAGCATTTTCAGTTCTCACACCTGTAGCATAGCTATTTCAAGTAAATAAGAATAACCTACAGAAAGAATGCGTCAATTTCACTGCCAGAAGTTACAAAAATGCCATTAACGTAAAGCACGAAATATGTGTTGACCTTGGTTATAAAAGGCCATATGAGTAATGCTGTTCTCCCAAAAGACACATTTTAGCGACAGTGTTACATACCTGACATTAATCTCCATTTTAGCATCATTAGGCTTAAAATGCAATAATCTCTGGCCACTGCCACCTTGTAGGTACAAATCTTTTTAAAAACCTGGTCCCAATATGTCTCAGTGAGGGTTTATGACAGTGGGGGTTGATTCTTGTGTACCAGGAAAACAAGAAAAGACAACCTCATTCAAAACAGAAATATCTGCAAGATATCTTCTTTGAGTTTTGTTATGGTAAATAAATGAACAGACAGCCTTGGCACCTCCCTTGCAAAAAGAAAAATAAACTGGCTTTCTGCCACAATAACATGAAGAAAGGCACTTCTGGTACAGAATAAATGTATCTCTCACAAGCAGAAGCCACACTAATCGACTGCACTATACATCAGCTACACCACTAAAGTCTGTCAGACACATGAAAGAAGCAGTTACAGTACTTGTGTTCTGTTTAGGAATGCCACTTTGCTTCAGATCGGATACACTTGTCTGCTTTTTGGCTGGCAGATTCTGCCATGGAGGCTGCTTAGACTTGGGTGACTGCACTGTGATGTTCAGGCGCAGAAGATGGGTTTTAATATATATAAAAGAAAAAGGGGAGAGAGAACAAACAATAACCATGTAATAGAATAATAAAGAGGCTGATGCACAGGCAAGCAATGAGGCATAAACATAAAATGTCTTAAAAAGAATGCACTTGGCTGAGTTGTACCAAGGCCATTGGCTCCAGGCATCCTCAGCAGTTCAATTAACAGCCCCCACAATATAAAGGACTATTGGTAAAAGGGCACTTTGAACAGATATATTAATGGAAATGTGAGTCTCAATGTAGCTGTTCAATTATTGTGAATACTTCAGACACAAGAATAGGCAAAGTAATAAGAAAACGCACTTAAATGTGCAAATGGATGACCTGTACAGAACAAGAGGCGAGCTAGAGCAGATTACAAGGCTACAACACAATTCGAAAGGTGCAGCCAAAATGATAAACTGGCAACAGCCAGACTTAAGTGATTGATGCAAGTGATCAACCTTGGGATAAGTACAAAGGTAGCACTACTTTTTAATATAATTCAAGACAGTACAAGAACTGCATAACAATTCATGTGGTTCAACATTACTGCTGTCTCAGCCATGTGTCATATCACAGGTACATGTCAACGTACATATATTTTTCGACATATCTCACGTCTTGTGATATGAAATGTTAATACAATCCAGTAATTAGAGTGAAATGTATGAAATTTATGCAACATTAAATGTAACCTTGACTGCTCTGATAAGATGATCACTACAACTGCTCGTGGACAATAGTATTTGGACTTGAACCTATTTCTGACCTTGAAGTAGTCTTCTGGATCTCAGAATGGTTTTAACAACCATTTTCATTTTTGAAGTAAATTCATATATAGAAAATGGTTGTTTCAGACAAAGCTACATTTCACTGCAAATTGATCACTTGTTCATAGCTCAGTGATTGAGTTAGTTCTGGAGATTAACACACACATTTGAGGATTCCTTAATTTGCATTCGGAATGAATTGCTTTCAAAGAAGTACTGAGACACATTCTTTCAACTTGGTAAGACTGGAAAATGAGATGCATGGATGCACAGGGTAGAATTTATTAGAGGTCAAAGCAATGTGGGCTATAACAAGGTTAGTGGCAGAATTGGATGGATTGTCCGGTAAGGCTGATTGTGGTGTTGGGAGCATCTCACTCCACCTTATATGCTTTTGGCAAGCTGCATGCTGAGCTTCTCACTCGGCAGCAATGAGTGGTCAGTTTAAGAGGATTATTGCTCACTTAATGGTTCCTTAATGGCTCTGACACCTCCTCCTACCGCCCCCTTGATCATGACCCCACCCCTGACCACCAAACCAACATCTCCCAAACCATCCACAACCTCATCACCACAGGTGACCTCCCACCCACAGCCTCCAACCTCATCGTTCCCCAACCCTGCACCGCCCGCTTCTATCTCCTTCCCAAAATCCATAAACCTGACTACCCTGGTTGACCCATTGTCTCCGCCTGCTCCTGCCCCACCGAACTCATCTCCACCTATCTCGACTCCATTTTCTCCCCCTTGGTCCAGGAACTCCCTACCTATGTCCGTGACACCATCCATTCCCTCCACCTCCTCCAGAACTTCCAATTCCCCGGTCCCCAACACCTCATCTTTACCATGGACGTCCAATCCCTATACACCTGCATTCCCCATGCAGATGGCCTAAAGGCCCTCCACTTCTTCCTGTTCCACAGGCCCGACTAGTCCCCCTCCACTAACACCTTCATCTGCTTAGCTGAACTCGTACCCTCAACAACTTCTCTTTTAATTCCTCCCACTTCCCACAGACAAAGGGGGTGGCCATGGGCACCCGCATGGGCCCAAGCTATGCCTGCCTCTTCACAGGTTACGTGGAACAATCCCTCTTCCGTACCCACACTGGCCCTAAACCCCACCTCTTCCTCCGTTACATTGATGACTGTATCGGTGCCGCCTCGCGCTCCAATGAGGTGCTCAAACAGTTCATCCACTTCACCAACACATTCCACCCCAACCTTAAGTTCACCTGGACCATCTCCAATACCTCTCTCTCCTTCCTAGACCTCTCTGTCTCCATCTCTGGCAACCACCTAGAAACCGATACCCATTTCAAGCCCACCGACTCCCACAGCTACCCAGAATACACCTCCTCCCACCCACCTTCCTGCTAAAGTGTCATCCCCAATTCCCAACTCCTCCGCCTCCTCCGCATCTGCTCCCAGGATGAGGTATTCCACTCCCGTACATCTCAGATGTCCTCATTTTTCAAGGACCGCAACTTCCTCCCCTCAGTGGTCGAGAATGCCCTCGACCGTGTCTCCGGCATTTCCCGCAACTCATCCCTCACATCCCCTCCCCGCAATAACAACCAAAACAGAAATCCCCTTGTCCTCACGTACCACCCAAACAACCTCCGGATCCAACGCATCATCCTCCGACACTTCTGCCATCTGCAATCCGACCCCACCACCAAAGACATTTTTCCCTCCCTACCCTTATCTGCTTTCTGGAGGGACCACTCTCTTCGGGACTCCCTTGTCCGCTCCACACTCCCCTCCAGCCCCACCACACCCGGCACATTTCCATGCAACCGCAGGAAGTGCTACATCTGCCCCTACACCTCCCCCTTCACCCACATCCCAGGCCCCAAGACGACTTTCCACATCAAGCAGATGTTCACCTGCACATCTGTTAATGTGGTATACTGCATCCGCTGTTCCCGTTGTGGCCTCCTCTACTTCGGGGAAACCAAGCGGAGGCTTGGTGACCGCTTTGCAGAACACCTGCGCTCAGTTCGCACTAAACAACTGCACCTCCCAGTCGCAAACCATTTCAACTTCCCCTCCCATTCCTCAGATGACATGTCCAACCTGGGCCTCCTGCAGTGCCACAACGATGCCACCTGAAGGTTGCAGGAACAGCACCTCATATTCCGCTTGGGAACCCTGCAGCCCAATGGTATCAATGTGGATTTCACAAGCTTCAAAATCTCCCCTCCCCCTACTGCATCCCAAAACCAGCCCAGCTCGTCCCCGCCTCCCTAACCTATCCTTCCTTCCACCCCAAGCCCCACCCCCATCTCCTACCTACTAACCTCATCCCGCCCCCTTGACCTGTCCATCCTCCCTGGACTGACCTACCCCCTCCCTACCTCCCCACCTACACTCACCTCTACTGGCTCCATCCCCGCCTCTTTGACCTGTCTGTCTCCTCTCCACCTATCTTCTCCTCCATCCATCTTCTATCCGCCTCCCCCTCTCTCCCTATTGATTTCAGAACCCCCTTCCCCGCCCCCACTTCTGAAGAAGGGTCTAGGCCCGAAACGTCAGCCTTTCTGCTCCTCTGGTGCTGCTTGGCCTGCTGTGTTCATCCAGCTCTGCACCTTGTTATCTCATCTCATTAATATTCAGCTTCCTATTTTACCAAACTCCCCAACAAACTAGATGTTGAGAACTCAACCTAGAAATCAGAGCAGGTATCTGGTGACTTCAGCTTGTTGATTCCTTTGAAGGGCTTCCATGCTGGACCCCACACATTAACATATTGGAAACGCTCTGTTTGGCACGAGCCACATACATACACTGACATCCAATATGTGCCAGATTCTGAAACTCTTATGACACACCTTCAATGCACTTACAGTACGTTTCTGCACTTCTATACTGCACCTTAGGGTATTCTGGCAATGATCATTGAAATGCTGCAGCGAGGATATTATGCTTTCAGGGATACAAACCCAGCTCACAGGCTGGATCAGGCTGCATCTCTAGCCTCTTTTCTCGCTATCATGGCACTGACTCAATTTGAGCTCACAGCATCCCTACATTCTCTTGCAGTTTTGCATTTTGCACCCTCAACTAGATATACCAGCCTTACCATTTACACAGACAAAGGCAGGAAGCTTGTCAGCAGATCTCAGGCAAGTCAAGGGAGATAGCCTTTGTTCATGTTGTCCTGGCACAGAAAGGCAATGGCAGCGTCTGATACCAGTCCAGGGGCCTGGATGCAACCAATCAGCCACGAGGGTGCTCAGAGTCAGATCTTCTCATATAAGGTGTGAGGAGCTAACTGTCGAGCGGCACACTGCCTATCCAACTGCTTCTGCCCTGTTGGGACCTGTTTTCCTCTAGACTTGGGTATTAAGAGAGATGAAAGGGAATGGTACAGCTGTCATTTTTTGTTAGATTGGGCAGGTGACCTGACTGAATGAGTAGACAGCACAAGGAGCATGCGGGATCATTGGTGTCGGGGTTCAGTGTGTTAGAGTGAGAAAGGGAAGATGCTGAAGGCAATGCTGAGCATGGTACAATGTGGGACTTGGTGGGAGGTGGGTACAGCAGCAGAGATACAGCGAGTGTAAGGTATTGGAGAAAAGATGGTGGCACTTTTCCTGGCAGATGGCCTTCTTCCTACAGTGCTGGGCACTCCTCCAGAAACTGAGACTACTTGAATCTGGGTGAAACTTTGAACCAGGCTGGCATGGCCAGGTGTAGGGGCCTCCTCTGCTGGGTTTGGACGAAGAGGAAAACCAACAGTTCCAGACTGTCCATCTGTATCTCAAGGGCCTTGCCTGGAATGCAAGGCACCAATTTCCCCATCCCTGATGCAAATGTCAGGAACTGTGCAGGGCAACTCTGGACAGACAGTCCTTCACAAATTTCTCCAGGTTCAACTGATCAAACCTCCAGTGCCGACGGACTGTACTATGGAATATGCTCCTTCCACCTCAAATGCAGAACAGGGGCGACACTGAGAAATAGCAGCAGGGAGAGAAAGACAAAAACCTATTGACTGGCATGGGTGACATTGCCTTGTACAAAGTATCATATTTGTATAAATTTGATTTTGTTTTCAACATTTGTTTGTTTGACCCTCTGACTAGCCCTGACTGTAGCTGTGCCAGCATGATGTCTAAATTTATGTTCATCCAGGATGTACCATGAATTAAGAGATGGCAAAAGCTGCAGATGCTGGAGTCAGAGATACACAGTGTGGAGCTGGAGGGGCACAGCAGACCAGGCATCATCAGAGTAGCAGGAAAGTTGACGTTTCGGATCAGGCCCCTTCTTTCTGAAGAAGGGTCCCAACCAGAAATGTCAACTTTCCTGCTCCCCTGATGCTGCCTGACCTGCTGTGTTCCTCCACCTCCACACTGTATTGTACCATGGATTAATGTCTTTTTTGAGAGACTGCTGTAGAATGTCAAAACAAGAAGAACAAAGTGTATCTAAGGCAGCGTGTTCCATTGGCACCATTGCCCCCACCTCAGTCAGACATTTGTTTTTTCTCCCTGGTCTCTGTGTACAAAGGCATTGGTCCTGAAAGAACTGGTCAACAATGTCTGGGCCAGGGATGTGTAGACCACACAGGGAGCCAATGTATAAGGACTGCCAGGTACTGGGGAGTCTACAGGTCTGTGTCCTGTACAGTGCATGTGTTCTGTGTGTCATGTTCTTACCCTTTGAAGAGCTCACATCGTTGCACCCTGTAACCCCTCCCATCACAGCTCGAGACATTTAACCCATCCCCACCGTAAGGAATTGCAACCAGTTTCTTTCACTTCGGTTTCGTTTCCAGCTCAATGGAAATTGACAGTGAATGCTCTTTTGGCAGTGGATTGCAGCCTCTGTCTCTGTGCAACACTGAAGTTGAAAACATCCAGCTCCCCTTCCTGATAGTCTTTCCTACAGACCCCATAGACTCCACAGCTCCCCACACAACCTATCTACATGAAGCCTGCACATGCCCACCTTTATCCCCCCTGCCCCTAGTATATGAGAGGTGACCATGCCAGGTGTAGTCATACACGTTCTCCTCTTGAAATCAGGATGCTCCAGACCCTGGACCTCCCACCCTTCCTGGGTGACCAAGTTTAATCCATGCTTTATCATATCCACCCCCCCCCATACAAATACAGTTGCCCACTTGTCACAACTGACATTCCTTTTTCCACTAAGCCTGAAGCACCCCATTCCTCACAAATAGGTTCCTGATGCTTCTTCTAGTGGTAGCAACCCCACTTATTCCCACCCCATGCCCTCATCAGACTCCACAGGCACTGATTCCTCGACTGACAATACCCAAATGGGACACTAACCATGGCCAATCCTCTGGACTGGTATCAGAGGCTGGCCTTGCCTTCCTGTGCTGGAACCCCATGCCTGATGGGTACCTTCATGGACTTCAGTAAGGACTTGTTCCCTAAGACTTTGAGGCATGGCTGTTTGCTGGCTCCCATGCAATGTGTTTACCGCGTATGCTGTTGGTACATGGTACAGCTGTGAGACTGATGCGGCATACTACTGTACAGCAAGATGCAGATTCCCTTGACGGAGGATAGCAGACCAGCAAGGCAAGTTGTCTGGTTGTGTGACCGCACTTATGGGAATGGCATGGCAGGGCAGGACAGGGATGCTGTGATCGTGCAGGCAGGTTCTAAGTGAGTGAGTGCTAAGAAAGTGAGCGAGCAGCCCTGAGATGCAGCCTGAGCCAATCTGCGAGCTTGCCACCTGTCCCTGCTCACAAAGTGTCCCTACTGCAGTCTTTCGCTGTCAGTATCTGGTGTGCCCTGAAAGTCGGGTGTCAACTTCCTAAGTGCCCTGCAAGGGAAAGCAAGTGATACCATGAGGATCTGAGGGCTTCACCATTATCAGATTCCATTGTCCCTACACAAGGGGTGCATATGGCTGGTGCCCATTGATCATAATCCGAGATGTTATTATGTGGTGACCAACATAGAAATTCTTCATGACTAGCAGCTAAGTCACCAGGTATTCACTCTGACTTCCATGTTGAGAATTCTTGGTGCTTAGTTTGCTCATGGTGGGTGGTAGGATAGAAAGTTACATATTAATGATGAGAGCTATGGCCTTAATGAGGTCTTTAGTTAGCAATAATTCCCCTTAAATGACAACTTGCTGCCTTGTGAGAATCTCCTCTTGATGCCTAGAGCTTAGTTAAAAGTTGCAGTGAGTTACTCCCAATGTCCCGATCAGCACTTCACACAATTTTCACATTTCTCATCATTGCCCATGCTGTTGACTGGCTCACTATTAGGCTGGTACGAAACAGAATCATAGAATGTTTTATAACACAGCAGGAGGCACCTTGAAGTCTACACTCAATCTCTGTAAGAGGAACTTAAATAGGCCCACTTGCCCACTCTTTTCCTGCAAGGCTACACCAGAAGTTATATTCTATTAAAGGTATAATGAGGAGCAGTTCATCAGTGACGCTTTACAGGTTATACATCAACTTCCAAAGCACACTCAGCACTGTGGGCCACTCCATTTTTGGCTCATGGGCCTTTACTCATTTCCTCAATGTCACTGGAGAATACCATACAGGCTATGTAGGAAGTAACTGATCTGAATTGAGGTAATTCTAGTTTGTTAAATATCCCATTTCTAGTATAAACGAGAACTAAGGAAAAATATTCTGTAAAAGACTATTCAAGTGAATACGAACACTCTAATCACCTGTAAAGGGTATCACAGGCAAGTTTTGCCTTGTCATCACCCACAAGCCAGCAGGGGTTACTGGGTAACAAGCAGGATGAGGAATCATGGGAGCTTTTGTCCCTCCCTAAGACAGAAATGCTAAGACTATGGAAGCCACGGAGAGGAATCTGCTATCTGACTAAGATCAGTCCATTCAGAACAAATCCTGCAAGGAGCAGATCTTGCAATACCTGGTCTCAACATCTTGCTGCCAGGCTACATAATGTAGTTATAGATGCCAGTTTTTTTATCCCCAACATGGCTACCATCTTTAAAATTGGATCTTGCATCATAATCTGGTATTTCACATCTTCATCACAAAAGCCTGGCTGACAGTTCTCCCAATAGCCAAGAAGTCATTAAAATAATGGAAGCACACTGCTGTGACCAAGCTGAGGTCCAGGCTGTCTAATTTGCCACCCCAACAAAATGTGACAAAATCACCATCACCTGCCAATCCCCTTCCAAGGTATATAGCTTGAAATCTTTGGATATTGGCGGATCAAGTCACAAATCCTGCGATTTGCCAATACCAATCTAACACCGTTGTGGAAATGGCATCACCACAAGCCTGCAGCAGTATGAAGAGCAAGCCCATTAATACCTTCTGAAGCACACAGGAAAGGGAAATAATCCGAGCTTGTCAGTGTCTAATATATCCTCAGAATAAAATTTTAGGAAGTGTATTTTTAAAAGTCTCAACCATTTCCTTTTATACTTTGGTCCCAAATTATGGCAGATTAAGTATCACAATCGTAAAGGTATGGGTTCAAGTCCCATCCACTCCAGAGAAGTGTAATAATGTCTCTGAACAAGTTGATTAGAAATTATCTATAGCACTGAAGGAGTCTGGGTTTTAAAAGATTTCTGTGATGATTTCCATTCTCCCGCTCATTCCTTGCATTTTTACATTCAGGCAGCATGTTCCAGATCCAAACAACTCACTGTTAATTAAAAAAACCTCATCTTACAGATTATCTTGCCTGTTAGCTTATCTCTGTTTAAAGACTCTCAGGCTAACAGAAATAACTTTTCCTATCTATACTATCAAAACCATTCATAATTTTTAGCTCCTTCATCTAATCTTGTTCCTCATCCAGGATACTATTCTAGTAAAGATTCTCTGTACTGTCAAGTCTATGATATCTTTGGTATCCAAAACTGATCAGCGGAGGGCTAACTGAGAATGGGATTTATAAAGGCTTAGCACAGCTTTCTTGCTTTTATACTATATGTGAAGTTTATAGGATCTCATGTGCCATTTTAACAACTTCCTTAATTTATTCTGCCTCCTAGTCTTCTGTCCTTGAAACCTATTTAAAAATGTTCACTTTAATTACCGCTAACTATTTTTGCTCTTCCTAGCAGAATGTATCCCTTATTGAGACCCATTTTTGAATTATATATTGCTGTTCCTGTGCACTTGCATTATGATAAAAGCAGGAAATAATAATAAAAAGGTTTTGAAGATTTTCAAGAGTTTTCTGTGGCCATGTTAAGCTTATTGCACTGAAAAATTCCTTTGTAGAATATTTAAGCTTCAACAACTCAATTAAAACACAGCAATGAGGGAACTAAAGGAACATTACACAACGCTGACAGGAAACAACTTATTGAAAGGAAATTAGACATATGAGATTAATCTCATCAATGTGTCAGTGTGAGTTAGCACTCATTAATATATTGGATGCTCTTATTTGTGTTGATAATTGTCTAAATATGATTTGATAACATTTTCAATTTTTCACCAATTAGTACATCCAAGGAATTTTCTTCCTCCACATTATTTAACAATACACTTTTTACCATTTATTCACATTTACTGTTTTTAGCTCCAATGTGTTTCACCTTATATTCCTCATGAGATGACATTAATATGCCTAGTTGTTAAATCTCTGCAGATCTTGTTCAATTATACATCTCCCTGTTTATCCTATTTACCAATAACGTTATAGTTACACCACAGTTTTAATAATCTTTATATTATTATTAGGGTAGACCGAATCATTTCACAAAATCTTGGCAAATTTGATGCTCATGGCTGTCCAATTTATATTCATAAATGTGTCATCAACATACACCACCAATTTATTATGAAATTTACAATTCTGTCTCAACCCTAAAACTTTTAATTTTAGTCACAAGCCTTATACAAAGGAGCTTATTAATTGTGATCTGTAATTAAAGTTGTTACCATATGTGCAAACTCAGTTACATAAAGGATTACAGTTTTTTCTCAGTTGTGATCCCGATCTTTCAAAATTTTTGATCTGGCATGATTTATTTCCTTGGATAAGGATACCAATCATTTTCAAACTACAAAAAGGTGTCAATTTAACTTGCAGTATCCTAATGTTGACCTTTGTTTAAAGATTGCTTTTGACTGGTTAAATTTCCCAGTTTGGCATTTGTGCCATTAGATCCTCTTTACCTTTATTCCAACAAGTGCTCATCAAGATACATCAAGATACAGGCACTTGAACAGCAATTCAGATAGATATCAATTCTCAGTTGAAAGATGGATCCATCACTTTAGTCTCTTCTTGAAGCATTATATTTCTGTCAATTGATTTTCTCCTCACCAGTAGGAGTAAAATTAACACTTTTGAAGTTTATTTTTGTCAGGAGGAAGTAGATTACCACTACCTACCACTACCTAATTTTTCAGTTCAGGTTTATTCTGCAATGTAGCAACCCACAACTTAGTTTAGTTTTTCTTGCTTAATCGTTTTTGATAACACTGGACTTAACAAAAGTAGATTAACTACAGTACAACTGTGTCTCAGTTTCTCTGAAATACGGCTTTTTCTGTCATGTATCAATGTGCCACTTGAAAACGTTTGTTTCCTTTTGTGATGATTCCACTTATTCCTTTACCACTTACTTTACTTAAAGATAATCCTAATGAATACTTTCTCTTTCTAAGTACAATTATTTGCTCGAAAATTTCTAGCCTAATCCCTTCCATTCCATCTTTGAAGTCCCAACACCTCGATCCTCTTCTGTGAGTGCAATAGTTAATGGGTCTTTGTCCCATTACATACGGACGTTCACTGTCATTAACTTCCATCAGAAATTGGATACACACCATTGGGCCACGTCGGCTGAAGAAACGATTACTAAAAGAAAGAAATACTTGCTTTTATAATTTCATGATCGTCAGCCTTCTTAAAATTCTTTATAGCAGCTGAAGTACTTTGTTGATGTGCAATCATTATTGCAATGTAGCACCTAATTCAAGTTCAGCCAACCCAAATACAGAAACAAGGATGGTACCCAGAAAATTGGCCTTTTTTTTTAATCATGATGATTGACGGACAGGTGGTGACCTAGATATTGCTCAAAACTCCTTTGTTTTTCTGCAAGTGTTGTGAGCTCTTTAACATCCATCCTTGCAGAAATGAATGTCATGTCTGACAGTGCAGTACATCCTCAGCACTGCGTTCGACTGTCAACCCTGATTGTTTTTGTATACAGATCAGGCTGTCTCAAGCCTTTCCCACAAAACAGCAAAGTGCCTTCGAGTTATTGAGCATAACATGAGGCATTTTGAATAAAGAACAGCACTTTGCATTTTCTATCATATTTGAATGCAAGTCAAACAAATAACCATCAACCTCCTCCAGTAGAGGACAGGATCTGAGAGACAGTTAGTGTCAGGCACTGAATTATTTTAAAGAGGTGTAACCATCAACCAATGCACCTATCCAATTACCTGGTTCTTTTCCACTGGCTGCTTGAAATGACAAAACAGTGCAGAAAGAAGAGAAAGTAAATTAGCCAATGATTTAAAAAAATTAAATCCACATAAGCTATTTATTTAACAAGGCTCCACAAGGGACTAGAGAAAGAAAGCAGCTTGGTAAAAGGTTTTCTGATCTGGGAGAAGATCCCATGAGGCAGATTAATGCAATGAATTGAAGAAGATTCTGCAGTTCACCAACTGAAATTGTAATGAAGCAATATGAATTTTCAGAAGCTTGGGTTAGTTCAATAGGAAACAAAACTTGTGACAAAGTGTTCTGTTCACAATCTCAATTGGCTCTCAGTGCCACATGGGTAACTATATCAAAACATACCAACCTTCTATTTTGGCATACTCTGAGAGGTGAGAGTAATTGATCAAAGCAGCCTTCTCTAGACATTTTCGTACTACTTTCTTGACATCTTCAGGTGGCACAGGAGTGGCTATGTCTTTCATCAGAACCTTTATCAAAGGAAATAAGCAAATGTATAATGAATGTAATTCCTCACATGATATCTTCTCTCCAAACATCCCCACCCACTTTTCATAGAATCCATACAGTGTGGAAGTGGGCCATTCAGCCTATTAAGTGCACACTGCCCCTCCAAAGTGCATTTCACCCAGACCCGCCTCCCCTCCCTACCCCCATCCCTGCAATCCCGCATTTCCTATGGCCAATCCACCTAACCTGCACATCCCTGACCACTACAGGGCAATTTGCATGGCCAATCTTCATAACCTGCACATATGTGGACTGTGGGAGGAAACTGGAGCACTTGGAGGAAACTCACACAGGCACAGGAAATGTGCAAACTCCACACAGACAGTCACCAAGTGTGGAATGTCCTTCACGCTTTTGAAAAGACAGATCTGTGCTGAATTCTCTCTTCGCACTTGTCCACTGACTGCTACTGGAAGTGTATATGTGAAAATTATTTGAAGCCAGAATTAGTCTTGGTTGTGATGTCCACTGCAACTGAACAACTTATTGACGCTTACTATCCAGGTTGTATATTAACAAATTGACAATAGGCATGAAAGTAATGGAGTCCATCTGGTGTTCATGAACATGTTCACTCTGTATTGTGTAATGCTAGTAGGAAAGAGGGAACAAGGGAACAAAGTTGGGAGAAAGATACCCTTAAAGGCTTAGAGCCCACGGAGACATGGCACTCCTATCACTGTCCAATATTATGAATAAATTACTACCTTTGTAACATATGAATACAGCCCAGATGCATCTTGAAATGTGAAACAAGGATAATCACCATTCTCAATAAAAAAAAACTTCAGATGCTGGAGACCTGATATAAAAAGAAACAATAAGTGCTCAAGAAACTCAGTATTTATGAAGAGAGTCATATTGGACTTGGAAGTTTAACCCTGTTTTCTCTCTCTACAGATGCAGCTACACCTCAATGATGGAAGAGCCCAGCACGTCAGTGCAAAAGATAAGGCTGATGCTTTCGCAGCAATCTTCAGCCAGAAGTGCCGAGTCGATGATCCATCTTAGCCTCCTCCAGTGGTCCCCACCATTACAGATACCAGTCTTCTGCCAATTTGATTCACTCCACATGATATCAAGAAAGAGTTGGAGGCACTGTACTGTGTAAAGGCTACAGACTCGGACAACATTCTGGCAATTGTACTGAAGACTTCTGCTCCAGAACTCGTCGCTCCCCAGCCAAACTGTTCCAGTACAGCTACAACACTGGCATCTACCCAGCAACGTGGAAAATTGCCCAACTATGTCCTGCACATAAAAAGCAGAACAAATCCAACCTGGCCAAAGACTACACCATCAGTCTGCTGTCGATCATCAGTAAAGTGATAGAAGATGTTATTCACAGTGCTATCAAGCAGCACCTGCTCAGAAATCACCTGCTCAGTGACGCCCAATTTGGGTTCCACCAGGGTCACTCAGCTCCTGACCTCATTACAGCCTTGGTTCGAACAAAAGAGCTGAATTCCAGAGGTGAGTTAAGAGTCACAGCTGTTGACATCAAGGCTGTATTTGATGGAATGTGGCATCAAGGAGCCCTAGCAAAACTGGAATAAATGGGTATCGGGGGCAAACACACTGATGGTTAGAGTCATACATGACACATAGGAAGATGGCCATGGTTGTTGGAGGTCAGTTATCTCAGCTGCAGGACATATCTGCGGAAGTTCCTCAGGGTAGTGTCCTAGGCCCAACCATCTTCAGCTGCTTTATCAATGACCTTCCCTCCATCATAAGGTCAGAGGTGGCGATGTTCACTGATGATTGTATAATATTCAGCACTATTCGCGACTCCTCAGTTACTGAAGCAGTCCGTGTCCAAATGCAACAAGATCTGGACAATATCCAGGCCTGGCTGACACGTGGCAAGTGACATTCGTGCCACACAAAT
The DNA here is from genome assembly GCA_024137785.1 of Ginglymostoma cirratum. NCBI lineage: Eukaryota > Metazoa > Chordata > Chondrichthyes > Orectolobiformes > Ginglymostomatidae > Ginglymostoma > Ginglymostoma cirratum. The sequence goes on from JAHRHZ010000021.1 coordinate 42,946,158, forward strand.
GCCAGGCTATGACCATCACTAATAAGAGACAATCTAACCACCACTCCTTGACACTTAATAGTGTTACCATCACTGAATTTCCCACTATCAACATCCTGGAAGTTATCATTAATCATTAACTCAACTGGACTCACCACCTAAACACAGTAGCTACAAGAGCAGATCAGAGGCTAGGAATTCTATGGCGAGTAACTCACCACCTGACTCCCAAAAGTCTATCTACCATCTACAAGGCAGAAGTCAGGAGTGTGATGGAATATTCCCCTCTTGCCTGGATGAGTGCAGCCCCAACAACACTCAAGAAGCTTGACACCATCCAGGACAAAGCAGCCTACTTGACTGGCACTACATCCAAAAGCATTCACTCCCTCCACCACCAACGCTCAGTGGCAGCAGTCTGTACTATCTCCAAGATGCACTGCAGAAATTCACCAAAGATCCTCAGACAGCACCTTCCATCTTGAAGGACAAGGGCAGCAGATACATGGGAACACCACCACCTTTAAGTTCCCCTCCAAGCCACTCACCATCCTGACTTGGACATATATCGCTGTTCCTTCACTGTTGCTCGGTCCAAATCCTGGAATTCTCTTCCTAACAGCATTGTGGGTCAACCCACAGCAGGAGGACTGCAGCAGTTCAAGAAGCCAGTTCACCACCACCTTCTCAAGGGTAACCAAGGATGGGCAGTAAATGCTGGCCAGCCAGCGATGCCACATCCCACAAATGAATTAGGCTTAAAAAATTAAAAGATCTATCGAGTTCCTTCGGCTTTCGGTTTTAATAATTTGATTATGGCTGTTTGACAGTGAAAAGGAGGTCAGTTATATGAATGAACTTTTTATAAGGATAACAGAAACTGACCAACTAATTATTGCTCCCTGCCTTTAAGAAATGTACATTATCTCACTTGAAACTGAACAGCATTTATGTTCTACAAGGGTATTTTTCACCCCTACTTTTAATATAAATCCACTCTTCATGAAGGTGGCAGGTGCAAAACAGCAAGCACAGTGGCTCAGTGGTTAGCACTGCTGCCTTACAGTGGCAAGGACCTGGGTCCAATCCCAGTCTTGGGTGAATGTCTGTGTGGAGTTTGCAAATTCTTGCTGTGTCTGCATGGGTTTCCTTCCACAGTCCAAAAATGTGCAGGTTAAGTGGATTGGCCATGCTAAATTGCCCATAGTATCCTGTTATGTATGGTTAGGTGGATTAAACAAAAGAGATGGGAACATTCCAATGATGTTATGTTGGACTTGAAATATTAAATGTATTTCTCTCTCCACACTTGCTGCTTCTGAGTGTCTTCTGCTTAAATTATGTACACGGTAGAAGTGTTTACTTGGATTTCATTTTTCCAAGCACAGAAAAAATTTAAAGACTTCCATCATATCTGCTCTGCGTCCTCCCTTTTTTAGGTGAAGAGTCACAGGGTAATCAATTTATCATCATATACTACTCTGCACCTACCAAATTAACTAAAAGTGCTTGAGGTACTGTATATAAAAAATATACAGTTCTCAAAAGGCTGCATCTGCTGCCACCCCAGACACATTAAAAAAACCCAGCAAAATAGGCCAGCAAACACTTGAAAAGAACTGAATGAAAGAGTATGTAGGTAAATGTGAAACGGATCGTAAGCAAAGCAGATTTTCAAAAAAAGTATTCAAATCACCTTTTTTACTGTGCATGTGCATACATATGCGCAGAATGAGAAAGATCAAAAACGGGCATGTGCAGTTGACATTTATCAGCAGATTGTTGGTGTCTGCAAACACTTTGTTCTCAAAATGTCTCATCAATGTCAAAGACTGTGTCCAAACGATCTTTCCTCATGTGTGAGTTCCATCCTTGCGATGCATCCAATTTCCAATTGCAACATTGTGCTAATGTTTTTTGTGGCCTGACCAGTGTTGTCTATGTACAATGATTCTGCTAACTGACAAACATATCAAAGCCTCTTGACTACGTCCATAACTTTTTATTGTAATTGCACCCGCTAGCTAAAACTAATTAATTGTTCACAGCTCCTCCTTAATTGTCAAAATAATGAAAATCCCCACCGAATTATAGCCAACAGTACCAAAGCTATTATTGCATTACAAAATGGTTTCCTTTGAATACTCTGGCCACCACATGTTTACTTGTCAATGCTTGGGCTGACAAACTGAAAATGACACCTATCGCATGCCCTGAATTTGATGTCTGGAATCATCGGTAAAACAGGAATTTCTGAACTTAGTTGAAGAATGATCTGGCCAAAGGATATTACTTTACTGTGTACAAACAATAGCTGGAAATTAAAAAAAAGGTTTTAATTCATGGAGCCTAGAAGCATGTTTGTTTATCTACTGATTAAAACCTTTCCAAATACATTTGGACGGCTAAGAGAACTAGCTGTGGTATCATGAAACACAAATTCCACCACAGTTGTACTAAGTTGCTTTGCATAAAAGAAACAAATCTTGGTGTCCACATGACTTCCGAACCACCTCCAGTAAGCGACATGTAACAAAGGGGAAAGGTATTAAAACAAATCCAACTATTAAGAATATATTTCCGTCATAATTTGAACATACCCTTTCAAGCAAAGAGAGCGTGGCTTTTAGTGCACCTTCTGGTCGTCCAAATGGAAAACAGTACCTAGGACATGAATAGAAAATTCAGAGATCTTTGAAGTTAAACAAAAATATAGTACAATTCAAAGTAATAAGTTATGGTGGACCTTAAAAAGGGCTTGATAAGTGTACACAATCATATCAATATATAATCAGCTGTACCAGCACTAAATCAGTAAAGATCAAACTGGATGTGTCAAAGAGCAGGCACCTCATCTTTTGATTGGGAACTTTGCAGTCTTGGATTCAACACTAAGTTCAAAAACGTTAAATCATCACTCTTGCCCTATTTTGTTTTGTTTTTTTCTTGAACGTTTGGAATTTCTCTCTTATTTCCTTTATCTTGCTTTCACACGGCAGCTATTCAGAATCCTGCATTCTCAGTTCAACAAGACTTACCTTTCATTTCTTCACCTGTGCCACAATCACTCTTTCAAGCCAGGAAATCTTTTGCAAGCTTCTTGACTTTCAGACTATCACAGAATCCCTTTTGTACTTTTTTCTATTCTTCCCTCTACTTGCTCAAGCCTTTCCCAGTCCAAATGGAAGGTCACCACTGAAATCTTTCCTCTTTTTCTCTCCCGACTGAACTGCCAGACCTGTTGAGTATTTCTAGAATTATCCATTCTTATTCCCGATGTCCAATATCTGGAAATGTTTTGCATTTGTTTTAAATTTAGTTATGCATGTATATTGCACAACTCTTTTTATATTAAACTTTAAAGAGCTAAAGAGAAGTGACCTGCATTTTAATTGTGACTTTTACAACCTCACAATATCTGAGAGCTATTTGCAGCCAATTATCTAATTTTGAAGTTTAGTCACTGTTGTATTTTGGGAAATGTAGCAGCCAAAATGTAAAGTAATCTCCTACAAACAACACGATAATGATCAGATAATCTTCTTATGCTGTAACATTGAAGAATAAACATTGGCCATGGCACTGGGGAATAACCAGTCTGCTCTTCTTCAAAAAGTGCTTATGGGATCTTTTGCATCCAGCCAAGATTGGAGATAGGGCCTCAGTTTAACATCTTGCCTCAAAAACGGCTCCACCAAAAATACAGCACCCCCTCAGTTTCACAGCCTGGACTTTAGTGCGCAAGTTTCTAATTTGAACCCACAACCTTTTGACTCAGAGATGAGCGAGTGAATGGCTGATCCATTGCTAACATTGTAAATGACAATTTTAGTGAATACATTGTGGCATAAAGCTGGGCGATAATTTTCCGTATTGTCTAATTGGAACAGCTCATCCTAGGAGGCAGATTAGAATCATGCACCTGAAAATAATGTAAATGTGAAACCTTCAAATAGTATAAAGTTACAGTCTTCAAAGGTTAACCAGTGCTGTGGCATCTCAATACAGTTCAGTTACTGAAAAGTTCTACATTCAATCTTCACATACAATCAAACCTTAAACTCTTGCTCATCAACACAAGTTAATCATTAGCAGTTCTTCTCCATTTGACCCTTTTCCAGATGTAATATTATGACATTGTTGTGCCTACACGACAAATTCAGCATTCCAATCAGGAAGCTATGCTTGCAGGGAGTGGCAATGAGAATGGAAGCATGAGTATTGTATTCCTATTTCTGACCTGTGTTCTCTTCGATTGTAGCTCTGTTGGAAGTGCGAGATCAGTGCTTAACACCATTGAATCAATCATCAGTGTTTGACAGTCAGTTCAACGAATCAAACGCATTTTGGAATTTTTTTGGAATTTCCAATATCTAAAATGGACTTTGGGAACTGGGGTGCAAGAGGAGGTAGAAAAATCACATTTGCTTAAACTTAATTATTTTATGAGAAAATAAAATTAAAGTAGATTGATTAGGTCATATTGATGAAAATATATCTAAAATTAGAAGAAGAATGAAGTATTCGTCAAATGGTTAAATGCTTGAAAATGCTTTACTTAAAATTAACTTCTAAATGCAAATTGCACATGAATAATAAAATTACAGTAATAAAGTCATGTATAATGTTTAAGCAGCTTTATTCTTACAAAAGTATCATTTTCAGCATGTTAGCTGATAACTCAAAGATCAGGTAAGATCAGGGCGACTGTTATTTCTTTGGGATTGGCGATGATTTCAGGATTAATTATTAAACTTCCATCTATTGTTGTAGGTCCTTCTGAAGATTTTGTTGTTATTTGTTCATCCATAGTGAAGATTTCCATCAGCGCTATGTGTAACACTATGTTGAACACCACATCTGTCCATGAAGAGTGCATTTCCAGTTCTATCTTTCAGAATTTTTTCTCTTGCAGTTAACATAGTTGAGTAGAGAAAAATGCCATATTGTACTAATTACTTTAGAAAGGATTTAATATAATGTCCATACACAACCAAGAGTTAGAAAGATTGCACTACAGTAATGACTATTACTTGAAGACTCTAAATTCAGCCAGGAACTTGTAATCTGTGTAGAGATCAATAAAAGACATGGCAAGAATTTACTTCCATCAAACATTGTATAAAGTCCTAATCTACTGTCAGCATATTAGAGATAAGACCATAAGACATAAGACATAGGAGTGGAAGTAAGGCCATTCGGCCCATCGAGTCCACTCCGCCATTTAATCATGGCTGATGGGCATTTCAACTCCACTTACCCGCACTCTCCCCGTAGCCCTTGATTCCTTGCGAGATCAAGAATTTATCAATCTCTGCCTTGAAGACATTTAACGTCCCGGCCTCCACTGCACTCCGTGGCAATGAATTCCACAGGCCCACCACTCTCTGGCTGAAGAAATGTCTCCTCATTTCCGTTCTAAATTGACCCCCTCTAATTCTAAGGCTGTGATACTTGTTACTCACTTGAACATTCAAGCCTGTGTCTATTTTTTTTGAGCTTAAATACCAATTCTCGGGTCTTAGCTTATGATTTAAATAATATTAATCCATATCTGCAACCTATTCAGTTCATTTTTCTAAAATAAATGAGCTACGTGGTTGAGATAGTAAGAACTGCCGACGCTGGAGTCAAAGATAACACAGTGTGGAGCTGGAGAACACAGCAGGCCAGGCAGCATCAGAGGAGCAGGAACGCTGACGTTTCAGGTCAGGACCGTTCTGAAGCACCACACTATGAGCTACATGTTTGTTGTTTTATTTCACTTGCTACCCTCAGCAGGTTTTAATGAGCAGTTAGGCATCGTCTCTGTATTGCTTTGTCAACTATCTACTTCCGTGAGGATGTGACTGATTGAATGCTACAGATCCCAAGGATTACGTGCACTACTGAAAATAAAGGAGATCTCACTGCAGACATTCTGAACGCTGATCAACATTTATGACTACATGAAAAACGCAGCATGATTTCTGAATGGTTCAACGTTCGATTACATAAATCAAATCAGTGCTTAATGTTTTTAACCAACTATTTAGTTCAATTGCAGAGTTATTGGTCACAGAATAGCTTGTCAGCTCATGCAGTGTATGCAAATTCACGCAAGCATTGAACAGGGTGCTGGGCAAGTTCCCAGATATGGCAGACACTGCTGCATTAGAAAGTAGGTGTGATGTTGGATAATTTACCTCAAGGTCACTCTGAGCTCATGGATTGACCAACAGTGAGTTCATTTTTATACGTTTATTTTCCTCTCACTTTGTTCCTACTTATAAACTATAAATTCATTAACATTTCTCAGTTCTGATGAAAGTTAGATGGCAGAGTTTTTTTGGTTGACCCTCACTTCCAATATCAGGAATCCAGGTCAGGAATCCAGAAGCAGTTCTGGCAGCATGTCATTCTCAATCTTCCCTGAAGGAGGGACATTAAGAAGTTGCCCCTGTGTGCCGTAACAAACAATAAATGGTGATCAGACTAGGAAAGGGTGATCCTAATAAAAAAAACAGTAGTGAGGTCTGAGTCGCTTCACTCTCAACCCCATGGGTAGGTGGGTACTACTGAGTGAGACAAATTGCTATGACACCTCAAAATGGAGATGATTTCTGTAGCTTTGCAAAAAAAAAATAGAAATCCCACATGGCCATTGCTGTCAGGTCATGTTTGGAGATGGAGTGAAGGCATCAATGGCTCCTGATTTGCCAACCAACTAGTCATCTCCAAACTTCAGGAAACTGTGTTCGATAAATGCTCCCCAAGTTTCTCATTAATTCAGTTAATTAGTTGCCTTCCTTCTTTGTATCGCTTGGCTGCAATTGAACACAGCTGACTCAATCACAGCCATTCTCCTGCCTTTTCAGAGGAGTGCATCAGAACAGTTGGACAAAATTAATCGCCTTTGAAGTTAGAAACACAGAAAATAGGAGCAAGGGTAGGCTACTTGGACTTTCCAATCTGCACTGCCATTCAATATGATTGTGGTAGATCGTCCAATTCAGTACCTTGTTCCCACTTCCTCCCCACATCCTTTGATACCTTTAGACCTAAGAAATACATCTATTTCTTTCATGAAAACACTCGGACGTTTTGGCCTCAGCCACTTCTGTCGCAGAGAATTCCACAGGCTTGCCACTCTCTGAGCGAAGAATTTCTCCTGATCTCAATCCAAAATGGTCTTTCCAGTATCCTTAAGCTGTGACCCACGGTTCCAGACTCTCCAGTCATCAGGAATATCCTTCCCACCTTTTCCCAGTCTAGGCCTGTTGGGATTTCATAGGTTTTGATGAGATCTCCGTCATTTTTAAAACTCTGGTAAAATGTAAGGAATATATAATTCTCCAAATGTTGACTGAATGTTAGTGACATTGAGCAAAAGGAGACTACTCAATTTTTTGTTGTATCCATGCTAGTTCTTACAAGTTACGTTTTATTTCAACCTATTTTAAATTAGTAACAACATATACAGTAGCTGATAGTAGCTACAGACTATTGTGTTCGTGGATATCCCACAGCCCATTTGAAGGATACTGATTAACAATATATAACTTATCGACTGAATTGGCCAGTGACAAGGAATTTTAATAAAAATGGCAGGAATTAAAAGTCTATTCATCTGATGCACAATGTTGATTTTGAAGTCAGCTCCCAACCAAAGCTCATTTTCTAAAGATTACTGAATTGAGATCAAATGAACAGAAATTGAAAAGCACACAACATTCAATCTACTTCAATTCACACTAACTCTTCTCCTTGTAGTGATCGCAGAGACTATCATTATTTTAAATTGGAAATAGAACACAGTGTAGGCCTAATTGTAAAGGAAAGTGTTGCAGGAGAGGCTTGTCAATTTAACTGGGTCCCTATAAGGTCTCCTGTCCTGTCTGAAGCGTGTGGTTTCAAAAAAAAAGCGAAAACAGCATTTTGTCTGAATTGACTTTAAAGTTTTAATAGATGCAACAAAATAATCTCCATTAGAATACCAAACAGAATAATTTGTGTGACTGCATTGACCAGTCATGCACTAATATTTCAGTGTCATTTCCAAGTGCAGAGCTGATCTGTGGAGTTGAACACAGTGGATGAAATGTTCGTACTTTAATAGGAAAGTAAAAGCAGATGATATCGGATCAGACACAGTCACCCATCTTACCTGATGTCCAGACATAATGTTTAACAGGTTACCGATCCAATACACTCAAGTTACATCTCTGTTAAACTCCCTACCCTGCACTACCCACATAGTCAAGAGTAAAAATAGGCTTCAACTGAGCTGATACCAAAAATAGGGAATAATTGATGCAGGGCATGCATTTGAATAATCAATGCTGACATCTGTATTTTGTTGTAAGCGCCTTTAGTAAGGTCATCATGCTGGAACAGTACTCTCTCCCTCTGTGGTATGCTGCAACTGAGAAGCAGGGGTGATGGGTGGAACTACAGCATGACAAATTTACATTGGCAGTTTTATTAAAACCAGAATGGGAAAATTATACGGCAGGGAAGTACAGCCAAAAGATTTTTTTAAAACATGCATTCATAATATATATCCTATTCCTTTACATGGAAGCCCACTTTGTTCAAAAATGTTTACTAAATAAACCTTGTGGTAGTCCATCAGAATGAAGTGATACAAGAACCTGTGCACGGAGTCCTTTAACATGGGGAAGTTGAGCCGGAAACTCTCTTGCTATTATCACATGCCACTGCCACATTGGAGGGATTTGTAGATTAATAATCAACCAGTTTGGCTGCTAATGACGCACCTTCTTGTAGTTATGAAACTAAAGCTTTTGGCTCAGAGGTAAGGGTGTCAACATTGCACCACAAGACCTCTCTAAGTTAAACGACATGGTTTATTCTGTAATTTTCTTTTGTCTGCGTGCAAAATCTGACAGAATGGAAAGACAGCAATGCCAGGTCACTTGTGATTGATATTTGCCCTTCTAATGATAAAAGTGAATAGAAAACTTTGACAACTAAGGAATCACATCATGAGACATTGACTTAAACAGAGAAAATTAGAACTTTGGATTCAACAAGCAGACTTTAAGTTTTGGCTTCAAGTTAATAACTTTTTGTCTGAAATAGAAACTTGTGGATTTAAACCCTAGTCAGATTATAGTTTGCAACCTATGCTAGATTTAAGTGCGCTAGCAATGGAGTGCAGTACAACTAGAAGTGATGTTCTTGGATGAAAATGTTCATCTGAGGGTCAGCGTCCTTGCTCACATCGACATAAAAGATCATTTGGTGGAAGGCTGTAGAGATGTCTTGGCTATATTTTTTGCCATAGCAAATTTCACAAAATCAAACTACTTTGTTAATTCTTTGGTTGTTTGTAGAAACCTGTGGCCATTTCACCTGCTACATTTACGGATATAATACCAGTGGTTACAGTTCAATATTAATCCTTTGCTTGTCAAGCATTTTGAGATAGTCTGAAAATGTTTTCAACTATATATGATCGCAACTTCATTCTAATGGTGGTCGTTAACACTACACTTGAAAGTTATTTTGCCTGGTCCAAAATAGGGCGAGTGGGAATTCTATGTTCAGTTCTACTAGTTAAAATAGCATCTTGTAGCGCTTCTCTTTGAAAGTCATTTAAGCTTGATTAAAGTATTCCTTCACCTATCGCTTAATAATTTGCCAGAATTCTAGCAGCACCCACGACAGGTAGGTGGAAGCCTAATTTAAAAGTCTGGTCATTGACACTACCAAGCTATAACATCCCAGGAAGGAAGCCACAGTGAAAAGCAAGACAAAAATGTGACAAGAACTACCTCAGTCAAATGACATCTTGTAACTCTTGGAAGTATTCTGTGGATTAGATTGTATTCTGAGATTCATGTGGAATCTGATAGACTTTCCTGCCACAATCCTGTGCCTCGCACTGGAATCCACTCTGCAAACACCACACAAATGCATCCCCAAAACATTCACCTTGAGCTAGGGCCTTAGATCCATGATTGTATCCAACACCCATCCCCATTCCTGTCCATCACCTCAGATGTTAGCCCCATCAGCTCTGGATGACAGACCTGCTGAATTTCTCCAGAAATTTCTGTTTCAAATTTCTGAAGTTCTTTGTTTTATCTTATCAAAACCAGCTTACCTGAAGTGGGTGATCTGGTTTTCAAGGAGACATAGAAGCCTTTCCTTAATTTCATTAAATCTTTCTTTCTCTTCAACTGTTACAGTTCCAATTCCATCTGGTCTGAAAGAGAGAAGGAAAGATACCCTTTCAAACATTGAAAGTCAAAACAGAAGTTTACTGACTCATCAATATGAAATGTCACCAAAGATATACATAAATTTATACAATCAAAATTCCTTTTTTTAAAATTCATTTACAGGATAAGGGCATCACTGGCTAGGCCAACATTTATTGCCCATCCCAATTAAGAGTCAACTACATTGCTATGGGTCTGGAGCCACATGTAGACCAGACCAGGTAAGGATGGCAGATTTCTTTCCCTAGAGGACATTAGTGAACCAGATGCATTTCCTGATGAATGACAATTGTTTCATAGCCATCAGTAGACTCTTAATTCCAGTTTTTTTTATTGAATTCAAATTCCATAACGTGCTGCAGTGGGTTTTGAACCCAGGTTTTTTGACTGTGAAGGAGCTTTGCTGACTAAAGGAGCCTGCAGTACTGTCAGAAAGTTGGGAAGATACTTCAAGCAATTTTCCAACAGTTTTAATCACAAAGTCACGGGCCTGCCAGTTCAGATTTGCAATTTGTGCACTCAATAAGCAAGGATCCAGATCAGGAATGTGAAATAAAAACTGAAAGAACTGCTGATGCTGTAAATCAGGAACAAAAACAGAAGTTGCTGGAAAAGCTCTGGTAGCATCTGTGAAGAAAAAAAAAATCAGAGTTAAATTTCTGAGGAAGTGACACCGGACCCGAAACGTTAACTATGATTTTTAATTCACATATGCTACCAGACCTGTTGAGCTTCTCCAGCAACTTCTATTTTTGCTCCAGATCAGGAAAGCAAGGATAAAATGTTTCCTCAATATTCTGCTGCCTATTTAGGTTGAAAGTTGCAAAGGAGAAGACTTACAATATAGGTGAAGAGGACAGAGAGACGAACACTGGAGTGAATGGGGTGGAAAAAGAGAAGAGAGGCTTTCTGAACTGGGGAGGCTAGCAGGGTGTGGGGAGTGGAGTAAATTCTTCTCAGGCAATACAACAGCTATAACAAAATCTATATACTTTTTATTTTCATTCTCAGGATGTGTGTGTTGCTGGTTAGGACTTGTTATTATCTCATGGGATGTGAACATCTCTGGAGAAGCCAGCATCTAATTGCCCTTGAGAAGATAGCGCTTGAACTACTGCATTCTATCTGGTGTAGGTACACCCCCATTGCTACTGGGAAAGAAATTCATCAACAGAGAAGGAACAATGATTATATTAGTCCTGGTTTTTCAGAACAGGACAGTTTTCCACACCGATGCAAACATTACTGTGGTAGGGTACACTATTTGGCTTGTGGCATGGTAAAATCTGGAGCACAAATCTTCAGCACTACTGCTGGAATGATGTAAATGCCCATGGCCTTTGTACCATCTAGTTCCTCCAAACATTTCTTGATACAGTGTGGATTGAATCAAATTGACTGGATACTGGCATCTGTGATACTAGGGACCTCTGAAGGAGGCCGAAATGGATTATCAACTCAGCACTTCACGTTGAATGTGGTTGCAAATGCTTCAATCTTATCTTTTGCACTTATGCACTGGGCTCTCCCGTTATTATGTGTTGATATATTTGTGGATACTCTCCCGCACGTAGTCCCTTTACAATTGGATGAAACAAGAGTGTAGAACTGTTGGTGGTGTGACTATTTACCACTATCACCTCATGTTTAAGTATATACGATGCTGCTCCTAATGTGCAATCCTGCACTCTGCATTGAACCAGGTTAAGTCACCTGGACTGACGGTGATGGTAGACTGAGGGATATAATGGACCATGGGGTAATACTTTAGGATTAATACAATTCTGCCACTGTTGATACCTCACTGCAGTTCATGGATGTCCCATTTTATTTTGCAAGATCTGACCTGAATCTCTCATTCTGCATGGTAGAGTTACACACAACACGATGGAGGAAATACTCAGTGTGAAGATGGGTCTTTGCCTTCATAAGGATTGCATGATGGTCACTACTACTAATAATATCATGGACAGATACATCTGTGGCAGGCAGATTGGTAAGGACATGTATAAATATCACTGAACAAATTAATTAGAAAAATATCTACATTCAGTCCCATCATCTAAATCATTAATCTTGGTCTGTAAATAGTGAGAGCCTTTTTCCTCGGATGGTGACGGCTAGCACGAGGGGGAATAGCTTTAAATTAAAGGGCGATAGATATAGGACAGATGTCAGAGGTAGATTCTTCACTCAGAGAGTAGTAAGGGCATGGAATGCCTTGCCTGCAGCAGTTGTAGACTCGTCAACTTTAAGGGCATTTAAATGGTCGTTAGATAAACATATGGATGATAAGGGAATAGTGTAGGTTAAATGGGCTTCAGATTGGTTTCACAGGTCGGCGCAACATCGAGGGCCGAAGGGCCTGTCCTGCGCTGTAATGTTCTATGTTCTATGTTCTACTCAGCAATGACCCACTTATTCCCTCACTCTGCTTCCTGTTTGCTAACCAATTTTCCATTCATGTTAATTATATTACCCCCTACACCATGAGCTCTTCTTTTGTGTTCTTACTTTTGATGTGGCACCTTGTCAAATGTTTCCTGCAAATTTAGGTACACCATATCCATGTTAAAGTAGCAACAAAAAATGATAATAAATCTATCAAACACAATTTCTCTTTCACAAGATGATGTTGACTCTCCCCGATTGCATTGAAATTTTCTTAGTGCCCTGCCATAACCTCGTTAATAGCAAATTCCAGCATTCTCCCTACTTTTTCGAATGGAGAAGTCACCTTGGTAATGTCCAATCTGATTACAAAGTCACAGAATTTTGGAAAACTAAAAGCAGTGCACCTATAATCTCAGCATCCAGTGTTAAGACCCTAGGTCTAATGGCGTAAAATGGGATTAGTATAGATTTACTGTAATTTGGGCAATAAGACTTGATGGTCTGAACAGTCTCTTCCGAACTGTATGATTCCAAGATAGGACGAAAGTCATTAGAACCTGTGGGGACCTGTCAGTTTTCAGTTCCTAAATGCAATAGTGTTGATATTGTGCCAGTTTTGGTGATGAACATTGAAGTCCCCCATCCAATGTATATTCTGTGTTCTTGTTGATTCTTGCTTCTTCCTAGTGGTGTTCAAGTACTGATTCATCATCTGATGGGTGGTTCATACATGGAAAAACAGGAGGTTGTTACATGCCCACACTGGAACATATAACAGAAGCCTTCATAGGCTTTGGAGTCAAAATTGAGGACTTCCAGATGAACTCCCTCCTAAACTCTATATCACTGTTCCACCGTCAGTGGGATGGATCGTAACAATGGATGGCGAATGTATTGTCCGCAACAGTGGATTGGAGGGTATGACTTTATCAGGTTGTTTTTTGACCGGGAAGATAGCTCTCCCAATTTTGACAGAAGCTTCCAGATGTTAGTAAGGAGGGCACTGCATAGATGGTAGAGCCGGCTGTCTTACTGTTGTGTGATGCCAGGTAGTCCATTCAATTTTATTGCTTTGGGTTTTTTCTGAAGGGGAGTGGCTTGATAGTCCATTTCATAGGGCAGCCAACCACATTCCTTTAGATTTACAGGGAGTTACATGGAGGCCAGACTAAGTAATGAATGCAGATTTCCTTTCCTAAAAGTCAATTAGCGAATCCAGTGGGTGTTTACAATGATCGATTATAGTTTCATGGCACCATTACTGAGAACAGCTTTCAATTCCATCTGCTTAAAATTAATTTAATGTATTGCCCTGGAGGGAATTAAACTTATATCTCTAGGCCTCTAGTCAAATGACATTATCTCTGCACCACCACTGCCCACTCATAGCTGTCCTGACAGTAATTGGATACAACAGAATGGCTTGTCAGAGTATGTCAGAGGGAGATCAGAGTCAACTAGATTCACAGAAATGCTAGATTGGCAGTTTTTCTTTCCCAAAAGACATCATGGAATCCCTACAGTGTAGAAGCAGACCATTTGGCCCATCGAGTCCAGACTGACCCTCTGAAGGACATCCTACCCAGAGCCACTCTCTAGTCCATCCCTGCATTTCCCACCCTAGGCACAATGGGCAATTTAGCATGGCCAATCCACCTAATCTACATACCTTTGGACTGTGGGAGGAAACCGGAGCACCGGGAGGAAACCCATGCAGACACGGGGAGAACGTGCAAACTTCACGCAGACAGTCGCCCGAGGCTGGAATTGAACCTGGGTTCCTGGTGCTGTGAGGCAGCAGTGCTAACCACTGAGCCACCATGTTACCACTTATTGCTCACTTATACTGTAATATTTCTCTGTTTCCAGATTTGACTTTAAATTGAATTCAAATCTTTCGACTGCCATCGTGGGGTTTGAACTTGTGTGCTATCTTAAGAATAGAGTACTTATAACCACCATGTTCCATTCACCATTTTATATCCAGATCAATATTGCATACATTTCTATCGTCACCTTTTTTCCCCTACGAATACAGGGAAAAATTATATAATTTGCTGTAATCTATAGTTATGTAATAAATAAAACATTGGATACATCTACAACTTAAGATCTGACAATCCTATTTGTCTTCTTCCAGGTTAATGTGAAGGAAATCTGTCACGTTAGTCAATTAGCAACATATAGGTGCAGCAAGGAAGGTACTCGTGTCTACGTCTGGAAACAACTGACATTGTTTCTCCCTATTTTGTGGTAAACAGGCAATGTGCCAAAATACTTTTGGCCAGTGGCAAGTCGCTGTACCAGGGGTACAATGCCAAGTTCCACTGAAATAAATTGCTTTGTGAGATATTAAATGGGATGCTTTTAAGTACAATTAAATGCTGGGCTCCTTCTGTGCAGCAACGCCTCCTGTTTGTCCTCTAGCCTCTAGAAATTCCAGCCCCCAACCCCTGTTCCACACCAACTTGTCTGCAGGTCAAGTAGAAAATTCCACTCTTAACCATGTCTTTAATTGACATTTAAAATAAGCAACGTGAAGCTTTTGCCCTAAGCCGACCTCCAGCAAAATGGCTCAAGGATGGAATGGTGCTAGCAACCTGGCATGCCAACCAGGGGTACAACTTCTCGCATTTGCCTGACCTACCTCCCCCATTCCCACCACCTTATCAGAGCAAAAATCCTGTTGTAAGTTGAGAGAGCATATACAGTGACTGGCATCTGCCCAGCGACTGGCATCTATCCAAACTCTATAGAATCATAGGCCAGTAAATGCCCACATCATTGAGCTATGTTGAATTTATCACAAGAAACAACTGCATGATTAAGTCAATGTAGCATACACAGGCACATCAGGAAGACCACTGGGAATAAATGTGACAAAAAAAGGCAGATATTAAGGTGGCAGGAAATGAATCCACAGTACCATAATGTACTAAGTGGATGGGCTAATTATGATTATCACCTACACGCATGCAACTGGCCCAGGAAATGGTCAGACATTCCTGCAGTTCTTAGAAATCTTTACAATGCTCGAATCAGGGAATACATAACAAGCTGCAACTTATATCTAAAAGAGGGCTTCACACAAACACACACAGGTACAATCACTAAAGCATACATTCACTCTGCATTAGTTTTGGCATTTATACACAAAGCATCGGCTATTTTGTTTGTCTAGCTCATGAACCATTGTTCCCAGTAAACCAAAAGACACAGAATTGTTAGTTACATGTAAAGAACAGACATCTTAATACACCTTTTCTATCAGACAGACTTGAAACCTTGTTCAGTTTCTCCCTGTCTTTGCAAGGTGTGGCAGATGCAAATCAATTGCTGAAATTCTCTGAAAAGAATGAATGATGAAAAGCTGAAATACAATCACCTAAACTTAAATCTGCATGCAGCTTACAATGGATAGCCTGAGTGATGATGTATGATAGCCTACAGCCTTTGTGTCACCTTTGTGTTGTCTGGTTATTCTCATGCCAGCTGCATTCAACCAGCACTAACCATATTGGTCATTGGCTGCACACATTAGCCTAGTGCCTAGAATTACTTAAAGCTAAAGTGCACCTTTTACAGAGCATGGGAACAACTGTTTTCAGATTTTACACCGGAACTCTTGGTGGGCTGGATGGAAAGATTTCCTGATCTTCTGGGAGCGAGAGGGCCCTCAAAACACATGAGAAAAAGACAGTGGAAACATTCATCGAAATCAACGGCAGGAGATAGTCCATTAATTTGGGGCAGTACCATAACAGGCTTAATGAATCACTTTAATAACGACCAAATGCACCACTAAGCTCAGTTACTACAAAATTCACATTTCTCTATGACTCCTCTACCAACAAAGATCATGACACATGCTTAATATTTCTTGACTTCAGCTCCCCCTCACATATGTAGAAAGCCTCATATTCACCACTCAAAACTTACACGCATTATTAGTTATTCAATCATGCCAGCAGTACCACTGAACTATATTGCATGATAATCACTGACGCACTGTCTGCACTCTTGCTCTCTTGAAGGAGAAGATGGTACACAACTGGAGGCAGTAGGAACTAACCAGAGGGGGAAAGGCATGACAATATTTTCCAATAGGAGATGGAGCTGATCATGATGGGAAAGGTCATTGCTGAGGCCGTGGCTATCAACAAGGCTGAAAACATTAAAGATGATAGTGTCCTCATACTTAATCCTCCTACTGAAACCCCACTTCCTCTAAGTCCACTATTTCTTTTTACTTCGAAGATGTTGATGTGTATAAAGTTTTTACTATCTTCCTTACTCCCAGAACGTTATCTATGTTCCTCTTTCTTTTCAGAAGCCCAAGACGTCTCTGCATGATGTCTGCTTATTCTCCCAGCTCAAATCCAACAGGATGATGGACGGCCCCATGTCTGGGAGCAACTGGCTCAAGCAGAAACCTTGAAAATCTGCAAATAAAGCCCTTCGGCATTTGCCACCACACTCACTGCAAACTACTGAAATATGAAACAACAGTAGAAAGTCCCAAAAACATGTACAATTTCAGCAAGAACCAGAAGAGAACAATCAACAAATACCATAAATGCAGTTATGATCTCATTCTTTGAAATGGGAATCTGTACTGCTTAATTGGTGTGGTTAAGGGAGGACATCAGCTAGACCATGGCATTCCAAAATGACAGTGCTGGTGTTAAATCAGTGTTGCACATTATGATCTGCTTGCTCTCCATATTTCCCGTGGATATTAAGCATGTGCACATCAAACATTTTACCAAAACAGCGTCTGATGCAATTCATGCTAGAAGTGTATGAACTCCCCTCCCGCCATGGACACTATGTTGGTTCTCTAAGGTTTCTTGTAGTACAAACAGAAAGGTGCCATCAAGTCCATCTTCACCTCTTAGAACTCTTTAAATGAAACACAGTCCAGAGCTGCATCCTTCATTTACATCACAGTAGCATGAACATTAAAATCTGCACTGATATCTGTGTAAATCACAATAAGCAAAGAACCTCAACAACATGCATTATATGGACATTAGGTTGGAACTTAGTGGTTTCATATTGGTGCGCAGGCCACATCGAAGGCAATTTGACTATAGGCTGCAAATGATCTTCAGTGAACTTTAAGACTGATTTTTTTTTGAGCTGGGCCTAATCTTGTGCGATGACAGATATGTAAAATGAGCAAGTGCTGAATGTTCTAATTGTAGTTTCCTTAGAATGTCAATACAACTCAGAATCTACTGATTGTTTTCATTTTGCAATTACATTTCACTTTTCAGACTGGAATACAGGAACAGAAACAAGGAAGAGGGCTCTTCCCTTGTGAATTAGTTTTGTTGAGCTGAATTCTACTTCATGCTGCTTTTCACTTTCTACTTTGTTAAGTCAGAGTCATAGAGTCATACAGCATGGAAACAGATCCTTCGGTCCAACGTGCCCATGGGAGGTTTCCCAAACTAAATCAGTCCCACTTGCCTACATTTGGCCCCTCTAAATCTTTTCCATTGATGTACTTATCCAAATGTCTTTTAAATGCTGTAACTGCATCTGCATCCACCACTTCCTCAGGCAGTTCATTTTACACACGAACCACCGTCTATGTGAAAAAGGTGCGCCTCAGGTCCCTTTTAAAATTTCTCCTCTCACCTCAAAAATATGCCCTCCACACCCCGCCTCCCTGCCCAGTTTTGAACTCACCCACTCTAAGAAAAACGCCATTGCTATTCACCTTACCTATGCCCCTCGTGATTTTATAAGCCTCTATAAGGTCACCCGTCAACCTCTTACACTCCAGTAAATAAAGTCCCAGCCTATGCAGCCTTTCTTATCATTCAAACCCTCCATTCCCAGCAACATCCTGATAAACCTTTTCTGAACTCTCCTCAATTTAATAATATCCTTCCTACAGTACGGTGACCAGAACTGTACAGAATACTCCAAAAGTGACCCCATCGACATCCTGTACAACCTCAACATGACATCCCAACTCCTATACTTAATGGCATAAAGTGTTCACATGGAGTATTGTAATCGATGACTGCAGATTGCTAATAAACTGTGAAGCCATTCCTGCAAATTCAAAAGGATGTTGTAATCCATGCTGAACCTAAAAAAAGCTGAATTGTTATCCTTTCCTAAGAAGAGGTCACTCCACACTGGCATTGTTAGTCAAGAGATACAATTTTGCTTGAAGACTTTCAGGCCATTTATACATAATTTCTCATAAATCTCTTTTGAGACACCTTTAATGTGGAAGCTGTAGACATTCCATTCACTCAATCTGCTATCCAGGAACCTGCTGTGAACCAAAGCCCGCCAAATCCTGAGCCAGTTTTACTGCTTTCCAAAGTTTGGAAACATCAGGCTAGTAGCATAACACAAACAGGTCTCCATTTATTTTTAGAGATAATAGGTACTGCAGATGCTGGAGAATCCGAGATAACAAGGTGTGGAGCTGGATGAACACAGCAGGCCAAGCAGCATCATAGGAGCAGGAAAGCTTGACGTTTCGGGCCTAGACCCTTCATCAGTTGA
>JAHRHZ010000021.1:42965693-42992724 GCA_024137785.1 Ginglymostoma cirratum
AAACGTCAAGCTTTCCTGCTCCTATGATGCTGCTTGGCCTGCTGTGTTCATCCAGCTCCACATCTTGTTGTCTCCATTTATTTTTAAATTTCTTTCACAATCAAATTCAGACAAGGACTATGTATTAGGAAGTATTACAAAATTGCTCATTTCTTAGACACAAAATCTTTATGAAAGTGTGCAAAGGTTAAAGCTCATGCATTACTTTATCAACGCTACACTAATTATCAGAGGAGTGCTAAACTTTTAGGTAGTGATTTCCGTAAGTTGACAGAAAAATACCAAAATATTCATTACTGTGATTGTACATTGTGAAAACTTTCACAAAATGGAATGAAAAGAAAACTTAAATATAGCAAGCACATTCAGTTTGCTTAATGAGCTTTTGCTACATCAAGGAACACTGATCAGAAATCAAATGATTTATTTTTAAATACTACAGTTCAATTCTGAATATGATCACTGAGAATACACAACTTCTTTGACTTACCACAGTAAAATGACCGAAGGTGCTCTACAAGAGAACTGGCATACAAAATGTGACACTGAACCTCAGAAGGGGATATTCAGAAAAGCTGGGTTCAAGAAGCAGGTTTTAAGATCTGGAGAGTAGAAAAGGGATAGTTTTTAGGAAGAAAATTTCAGAAATTAGGGCCTTGGCAACAAAAGGTAAGACCTTCAATGTTGGAGCAATGTTGGAGCAATGTTGAATAGTTCAGCATCAGAGATGCCAGTGTTAATGCCATATGAAACGTGATTTTAGCTGTTACAATTTTGAAGAAATTTTCTGCCTTTCAGAGGATAATGACTCTGGTAGAATACATGGGTGCTAAGACCTCTCCTGTATCTTCTTGAACTGCTGCAGAATAAGTGTTGTAGGTAGACCGTAACACCAGTAAAGAGGGAAAAGAAGCTTGCAGTTCATGAAGATTCCTTGTTCAATCAGGCAGTGCATTGTTACTTTCTCAAGGACCTAATGGATGGGCAATAAATGCTGCCCCAAGCAGTAACACCCACATTCCATGAGTGAATAAATAAAAGCATTTTTGCCACTAACCGCACATGAAGGCTATTAGGTAGTGAGACAGAAACATGAGATAAAAACCCGTTTGATCATATTTCAAACATCATTATTGAAAGTGCTTATTGGCATAGAGAAAATGCGAGTAAAAGCATTCAGCTGTACAATGATATGTCCTTGTATTAACAACCAATTTCTTCAGATTATATTCTGATCCACTGGCTCGCTTTTAGTCTTAATCAGCTCCTGCATTGCCAGCCCACAAATTTTCCCTTAAACATCCTAAAGATAACAATAATGAAAAATATCCTCATACAAGCATGTTTGGATTGGGTAATGAGACCCTCAACCTTCACCTTGGGCTGAGACTGAATGCCTCTGAGGTTGTAAAACCCCTAAATGCTCTCCCAACTCTTTCTTTGGACCTATCTGGTCTAGAGTCTTCCGTGCCTGACTGGAAGCCAAGCTTACCAGTGAGGCTAACTTCCAGGTGGGGAACATATATGCTCTGTTAGGACGCTACAGCATGTAGGGAATTCCAGCCCCTTCAAACCTGCATCCCTACCCACAGCCCTGTTAATATCCAGCCCACTGTCTATGTAAAGAAATGTCGAAAGAGGATGCTTAATTTATTGAATGGAAAGTGAAGAGAAGGAGAGAAAGATTGAATGAAATGGGGGATGAAGCAAATGGAAGTAAGAAAACTTTTTGAATCTTTAAGTATATGAAAGTCTGCAGAGAAAGACTCCACATCTGCAAGAGTAAATTTTCAGGTTTGGCAGTATAATGCACCCAATGTGATTCACTTATACATGAGATATTTTCTGATCAACCTGTTCAGAGATTATATTGCACACCTGTGGAGCAGGTAGGACTTGAACCCAGGCCAACTGGCTCAAAGACAGGGGCACTACCTTTGCACCACAAGAGCACTGAATTCACTCACACATGAACGCATCAGTAATAACTATCCTCTGCTGTGTTGAATTAACATTATCCCATAAGTTCAACTCATTGTATAGATTTCAATGTACGGTGTTCTTGTATTTTTAGGAAATGAAACTGGCTAAGACGTTGAAGTGTCAGTGGGGGAGCATTTTGGTGATAGTGACTATAAACCAGTAAGAGTTGAGGTCATTTCAGAAAAGAACAAAGTTGAACATAATTGACATGCACAAAGTCATCAGGAGCAGAATTAAGATCGAGAAGAAGAAAATTTTCTCTTTAATAGAAGGATCAATAGTCAGGTGCTTAGATTTAAGACAAAGACCGGAAATTTAAGAAAGACGTCTATTTTCATCTAGATGGCAAGGCCTGCCTGAAAGTCTAGTACAGACCAGAACTATCATAACATTTAACTCATAGGGTCATAGAGTCTTACAGCGTGGAAACAAACCCTTCGATCCAACCAGTCCAAATAGTTTGCAAATGATCACCTGGAACATCATAGCATAGAAGACTACGTGCTAAGTCCTAGAAAATTTGACTAGATAAGTTACTTGATGACCAATGTGGACAAGATGAGCTGAACGGCCAATATTCTGTTACTGTGATTAAAGTCTCTCAGTGATATACCAAGTTTCCAGAGGAGGTGGGCAGTGTGGAAAGCAACTTCCTAATTTTAACTGTGCAAGTGCAGGCACTAAATGCTGCAGTTTTATATATTTCCCTAATGACAAGGAGTGCTGATACCCTCTTGATTATTCCTATTGCAAAATCTGGCCCAACATACTTAATCAAATAATATTTAATATATTTCTGTTTTTTGAAAATATCACTGATAACAATCAGCTATCTAATCAAAGATATTAGTTTGAAATTCAGACCATTACCAAAATAAACAATTTATTTGGTTGTCAGAATGACTGGGAAGAGGTTGAGACGGCAAATGAAAGGTATACTGTACAGTAAGATGTCAAATTGAGTCTCATACGGAGGGAAAATAAGGGGAGGTGGAGAGTAAAGGTCTGGCACTTTTTCCTATGAATCTGGAGAGAAGTGCTGTTGACTAAATTACTCACAACACAAGCTCCTCCCAAGCATTGATACTTCATTATCTGTTGTGAGATGGTGCATACAGTAACCCAATGAGCTCCTAAAGGCACAAATTGATCTGGTAAAAAGTGTGCAGAAGGGCAGGTTTGACTCTCAATTTGATTTAGCTGACCTCAATCAGAGATGCACAATTGGCCTAACCTTCCCTGTGCTGTAAGGAGGAAGGCATCTAGCTCCCAATCTCTGCTCAGTGATTCCTGAAAAGATGAGAACATTGCGTTGAACATGAACATGACATCCCCCAGAGGCAGGAAGCCTTCTGGCCTTTGCTTTTAGGCACACCTGTGAACTAGAGATACTTGTCTGAGTTGGACTATGGGTGTATGAGTGACAAGTTGGACGGTTGCTGCAATCAGCGATTCCTAACCCAAGGAAAGGGTTAAAAAACACTGGAGAAACAAAGGGGATCAAAAGTTGCACCAAGTTACCATATCTGGAAAACAGGAAAGCATATATTTTCTGACAACATTACATAATATTGCAAAACACCCATTTAGAGGTCAGGTAATTTGGGCACCAAAGAAGTCTTCAATAGGTCAATGGGCTGAAGAGTGGCAGATGGATCTTAATTTGGATAAATTTGAGGTATTGCATTTTGGTAAAACAAATAATGCAGGACATATACAATTAATGGGAGAGCCCTGGGTAGTGTTGCAGAACAGAGACACTTAGCGTACTGGTATATAATTCTTTGAAGTTTGCATTATATATAGATAGAGTGGTTAAGGTGTTTAACTCACTTGTCTTCATTGCTCAGACCTTTGAGTATAAGAGTTGGGATGTCGTGTTGATGCTATACAAGATGTTGGTGAGGCCTCTTCTGGAGTACTGTGTCTAGTTCTGGTCACCCTGTTATAGGATGGGCCTTATTAAACTGGAGTGGGTTCAGGAGAGGTCTACCGGGATGTTGCCAGGAGAAGCCGGATAGGCTGGGACATTTTTTCACTGGAATGTAGGAGGTGGAAGGGTGACCTTATAGAGGTTGAGAAATTACAAGAGGTAGGGAAAGGTGAATGGCAGATTTTATTTTCTCTCAAGTTGGGGATTTCAAGACTAGGGGGCATATTTGTAAGGTGAAAGGGAAAAGATTTAAAAAAAGGGATGGGGGCAATTTCTTTTTTTTACACAGACAGTGGTTCATGTGTGGAATGAGCTTCCAGAGGAACTGGTGGATGCAGGTGGTTACAATGTTTAAAAGCCATTTAAATATGTACATGATTAAGAAAGGTTTGGAGGGCTGTGGGCCAAGCGCAAGTAGGTGGGACTAGTTTAGTTTGGCATCATGGTCGGCATAGACTGGTTGGACCGAAGGATCTGTTTCCGCGCTGTATGAGTCTATGACTTAAAAGGCTCATTCCTTCAACTTATTTTCTCATGTTAAAATAAAAGTTTAATCAGATTATGGTCGAAACCATCTTTAAAAAATCTTAGTATTTCATAACAAGAAAGTCATTGTTAGTTATAAGTGAGTACTGTTTCTTTGACTTCAATCGCGATGCTTGGATAAACACTGCTGAATAAATGTGGAACAATTCATGCAGATTTAGACAAAGCATTGGTAGCAGTCACATCTCATCATCCCTCACACACGGCTTCACTGCACATCTTAGAATCTTACAGCAGAGTACAGACTGTTTGAAACACCCCGGTGGAGTAAATGTAAGTCATCTTGTCAGAATAACCATGATCAAGCTTCTGAGGGGTCACACTAGGTTAACTGGTTAGTGTTACAAATGTATCTTTAAGTTACGTATGTTATTGCTGGAAGAACAGTTCTGTCACCATTTAGTAATAAAAATGATCACAAATTGGAAAGTTTTTTTTTTAAAACAAAGAGAAGAATATCATTCTGTTAACTGGCTTGGTCAAGGCAGATTGACAAGGTTGAAACGCTTCTCAGACAGCACAGAAGTGATACCATCAGAGCAAAAAGATCTGAGTACTATATCAATACAATGTGATAAATATGACATGAATTAGTGAGTAACATCCCCTTGATATCCCTGTGCAGACAAGATGGTAGCGTGTCATCTCCTTTCAGTTCAATGACAGACGTGAGATAGTAATTCCTGACTGATGTTCACTCTGCTCATGAGTTGTCAGAGTGCATTGGAGTCAGTGCTGAGATGCTGGTGGATTCTGTCGTATTCAAGCTCATTTGAGTGGGTGACAATTCTAAGTTACACTTGTCAGGAGCCAATTAAGGCTATGTGAGACGACATGTGAGAAAGGTGAGCCAGGAGGATGTCACTTTTGACGACCTTTACTTGAAACAAGTCTCAGTAAATGGTTGGGAACTTGTCACTTTGGCCATTGATTTTGATAGCTGCTCAGGCAAGTGCCGTCATATCTTATAAGGAGGCCCACCTTTCTGTAATGGAAACTACGATACACGGTTGTATTATTTACAAAGGAAAAATTATTTCCAGTGCCAACAGAGGTTTGTATTGGATCCTTTAACTGGAACAGAAAGGTTGGAGGATTTAAGTTGAAATAAAAATTTTTGATGAAAATAAAGGAAGAAAATCTTGCATTTAGATAGCACCTTCCCCAACCACAGGATATCCCAAATCTCCAGTCTGTAAAGCACCTTTGAAGTGTTGCCATTGTTACAATATAGGCAACAGCACTGTCAGAACCATGCAACTTTGTAAACATCTTCATTGCAATACAACAGAGTCATAGAAACATACAGTGCAGAAACAGACCCTTCCGTCCTACTCATTAGTGCCAATTAAATATCCTAAACTGATCTAGGTCCCATTTGCCAACAATTGGCCCATATCCCTCTAAACACTTCCCATTCATCTACCCATCCAAAAGCCTTTTAACTCCTGTAATTGTACCTGCCTCCACTATTTTCCCTGGCAGGTTGTGCCATACATGCTCCACCCTCTCTGTGAAAAGGTTGCTGCTCAGGTCTCTTTTACACCTTTCCCCTCTTACCTTAAACCTGTGCCCTTTAGTTTTGGATTCCCCTACCCTGGAAAAAAGAACTTGTACATTCACCCTATCCACGTCCCTCATGATTTTATAAACCTCTATAAGGTCACCTCTCAGCCTCCGAAGCTCCAGGGAAAATAGCTCCAGTCTATTCAGCCTCTCCCTATAGCTCAAATCCTCCAATCCCGGTCAAATCCTCATAAATCTTTTCTGAACCCTTTCAAGTTTCACAACATCTTTCACATAGCAGGGAGACCAGAACTGATCACATTATTCTAAAAGTGTTCTAACCAATGTCCTGCATGGCCATAACATGACATCCCAACTTCTATACTCAATGCACTGACCAACAAAGGCAAGCATGTCAAATGCCTTCTTCACCACCCTGTCTACCTGCGACTCCACTTTCAAGGAAATATGCACCTGCACCTCTAAGTTTCTTTGTACAGAAACATTCCCAAGGGCCATACCACTAACTGCATAAATCCTGCCCTGATGTGGCCTATGAAAATGCAACACCTAACATTTATTTAAATTAAACCCTTTCTGCAACTTTTCGGCCCATTGGCCCATCCCGGTCAACATCCCATTGTACTCTGAGGTAACTTTCTTCACTGAACACCAGACCATCAGTGCTGGTGTCATCTCCAAACTTACAAACCATACTTCCCATGTTCACATCCAAATCATTTATATAAAAGACAAAAAGCGGCAGAGCCAGCACCGATCCTTGCAGCACACCACTTGTTGTGGGCCCTCGGTGATGACTGAATATTTGGGCTGCTTTTCTGTATATTGCTATACTGACGGTGGAGAGCCCAGCCAGGCTGAGGTGAGCCTGTCCAGAGGGTAGACTGGGGGCAGGCATAGCCATTTGCCACAATGTTGTGTTCATTAAAATAAATTAATGTAAAAATGGTGGGTTGAGATTTGCCCTTTTTGCGATGATGCGTATGTGATCGTGTATCAATCAGCTTGATAGGAGCTGACAAGTCAGCACGGGCACATTCCTTGGCTTATTGGAGGTCTCAGTACTGCCCTTCCTCGTCACCAGATGCCAGTCTGAGGCCAGGAAGCTTCAGTGCTCTAAAAGACAACTTCTTGATGTCTACTTATTTGTAGTATCCTAGAACATGAAGGTAAGTGATATCTACCTTCTTACCATGGAGTGAGGGTCACAGGAAAGGAAGACTGATGGTGGCTTTCAGATGTAAAATCCTTGCTCGAAATCTATGTTGTTGCTTTCCCTTTCTAACAGCTGCATCAACCATACACCCTTTTTGGCTATCAGGATGAGGCTGCTATGTGTTATAAATCCTTATTATTTCATTGCTACCCATTTCAGGATTCAAATGAGTGAATTTCACGGTTCCTTGATCCCCCAAAAGGTCCCACCACCCCCCCAGCAAAACTGTCTTCCATTAAACAGTGTGTGGGAAATGCGCCAGCAAGCGTGCCTACCCTTGGGTGTATTGGGGTCCTCAGGCGATTAAGGACTGGCCACTCAAAGGCTGGCCAGTACAACTGTATGTGTGCGCTGCGACACACACACAAACATGCGCACACACACACGCGATGTCACACGACTTGTCCGAAGGCAGGAGTCACTAATTTCTTCAACTCCAGGGATTGCCTGTAGTCCCAGCAATGGCTATTTCTCAATTTTAGCACTGCAAGGATCAGTCCATAATTTCTAAACTCACATAATCCCAATTCTTCCCTCTTAAAAATCTCTTCAAAATATTTATAGCATCTTATATAATTTTGGTCTTGATTTGCAATTGCAGGCAAAGCAAGAGTGCTTTCTGTTGATGTTGAAGAGTCCCTCACTAAGAGACCTAATAACCTGTATGGTCAGAACGTCACTTGTCATTGTGCAGTAAATTGCAGCATCATAGTGGACTCTCAGTAGGGAATCATATTGATGCAGTCAAACTGTCTATGGGACAATCAGGTTAAAAAGATTACTTTCCTTAACTAATTAATTTCAGCTCTTCCACAAAGAGTTTGTACATCCTTGCTTTGGTCTGGAAGAATTTGAGCAGTAAATTTCTGTTGTGTTAAATGTGGAATGCAAGCAAAGGTAAATTTTTCGAAAGACATTAAGATTCCCTTCACTGATCCAGCTCCCAGTGCCCTGTCCGAGTCACATTCAGTGCTAAGTGGCACTGAGATACCTGTATATAAATCCTCAATGTTAGCTGAGCTTCAGATACAGAAAAAAAACAGCTTAAACTAGTTTCCTTAGTTAACCAACTAATTAACTAAAATTACTTTGCACTGTTTTCTCTTATTTTCAGTGAACTTTATGTATCTTAGTTTTGAGAAATCATTGAAAAGGACCATGAAGTCTCTGAATAAAGACACCAGGACAGCATAAACAAGAATTAAGTAAATCAGGAATCAGTGATTGGGTGAGGAAATGGGGAGGACTTTAATGTAGAACAAGCTGCTTGTTCAATTTAGCACTCTCTGCAAGGGGAACAGAAATTGCAACACACACTGGACAGTAAGTGTTGGAAAAGAATATGAAATTCTATTCTATCGGCATTGTCTACAGGCACTACCCTTCACTGGAAGCACTTGATTCGAAAACCCGTCCTACAAACTTTAACATGTTAAAATGAACTGAGCAATTTATTATTCAATCAAACTCACATTACCAATCAAACAAGGCAGGAATAAAGTGGGAAATTAAGCAAGAGAGGGTGAGCTCAATTATTTTTCTTCCTAATATTAGATCTCTCAGTTGAATTTGAGAAAGAGAAGACAATCAGTTCTAGATGTATGTGAACTCTGTTCCGTGTTTCTTTGAAGTGTGTGTTTGATGGAGGTTTTATGGCTCGGTGGGTAATGTCCCTGCCTCTGAGCCAGGAATTCTGGATTCAAGTACCACTCCAGGACATATGTCTAAAGGAAGGTGCAGTCATAACACGACCAAACAAGTTGGTCAGTAATTTCTAAATCCTTCCAACATAACCTAGTGGAAAGCAGTAAGCATGGGAGAGATTCCTGATCTGCCCTGCGTTGGTCAAAAATCAGAACGTCTACCACCATTAGCCATAACTCCAAGATACAACTTGTATGAAAAAGTATGCGTTGTGACAGGAACTCAAGATTCTTCAAGGAGGCAGTTGGTTCAGTTCACTGGACGACTGGTATGGATCAAATTGGTGCCCATAGCACAAGGTTTGATTCCTATTTCCCAGATACAGCCAGAGTCATAGAGACATACAGCATGGATATGGACCCTTCAGTCCAACTCGTCCATGCCAGCCAAATATCCTAAATAAATCTAGTCCCATTTGCCAGCATTTGGCCCATACCCCTCCAAACCCTTCCTATTCATATACCTATCCAGAAGCCTTTTAAATGTTGTAATTGTACCAGCCTCCACCACCTTCTCTGGCTCATTCCATACATGCACCACCCTCTGTGTGAAAAAGTTTCCCCTTAGGTCCCTTTTAAATCTTGTCCCTCATCTTAAATCTATGCCCTCTAGTTTTGGACTCCTTCACCATCTGGAAAAAACCTTGTCTATTCAGCCTATCCATGCTCCTCACGATTTTATAAACTTCTATAAGGTCACCCCTCAGCCTCCGGTGCTCCAGGGAAAATAGCCCCAGCCTATTCAACCTCTCCCTATAGCTCAAACCCTCCAGCCCTGGCAACATCCTTGTAAATCTTTTCTGAACTGTTTCAAGTTTCACAATATCCTTCCTATAGCAGGGAGACTAGAATTGCATGCAGTATGTCCAAAATTGGCCTAACCAATATCTTGTACAGCTGCAACATGACCTCCCGACTCTTATACTCAATGCACTGACCAATAAAGGCAAGCTTACCAAACGTCTTCTTCATTATCCTGTCTACCAGCGACTTCATTTTCAAGGAAATATGAACCTGCACCCTGCAGTCTCTACTCAGCAAAACCATCCAGGACTTTACCATTAAGTGTTTAAGTCCTGCCCTGATTTGCCTTTCCAAAATGCAGCCACTCACATTTATTTAAATTAAACTCCATCTGTGAGATGGAGTTGATTTCAGACCAATATTTGTGGCGATGTGACTGAAATCTCAAGAAGAAGACATGTTTGATCTAAAGTCCCTAACATGCCTGCTGTGCATTTTTAAGTGTGCCTTGTTGCGGTCAATTGTCTCAACTCCTCTCAAAATGCCTTTAGTTCCTTGCTGGGGTATAGTTTCAATGATGTTTGTTGGTCTGCAGGACATCCGTCAAGTGGCCATCCTTTATCAATGAACTTTGTCAGCATGTGTCAAGTGACTATTAGATACTATAGTCTTAATATTACGCTCGATCACAGCATTTTTTTTTGATGACTGTCAGTGGGCAGTATTATAGCACCCACAGTCCACATTTTAATTTAACCGAATAAAATAACATGGTTACATAATAATCCTCAGTAGGTGATACATCTGTTCAACAATTTTTGGACAGCTATCAGTTGAATGATCAGGAAGGGGTTGTACAAGCACCCTGCTTATTGGACTGTATTTGTCTTTTTTTTATTTGCACACAATCATTTGTCTTTGCTATTGATTTTTGGTTTAAAAAAAAATCACCTGTTGCCATGGACATGAGAGGCACAGAAAGCAAAGCTGTAATGCAGTAGAGTTGGATCGATCATTGTGCCACCTTCTGCACGTTCTATCAGCTCCTTGAGATAGCAGAGGTGCCGATGACATCCTCGCAGACCATAACGGGAACAGTACTCATCGAGAACAAAAACTTGCCCAGGACTAAACCAACCCTAAGAAGGTAAACAGAACAGAATTTAATTGTAAAATTCGAGAATTAATCTCAGCCATTTTCAATTTAGCTGTATCTTAAGTCTGGAATCTCATATTTAAATAGAATAATCTCAATATGAAAAGTACAATAATTGAAGCATTTTCTTGAATGCTTTTGACTGGCTGAGGGTCACAGCAGAACTCATAATAACGTTTTCTTTCCTTATCATTTAATTTTTTTTTCTTTCAACACAAGCAATATGAACCCTCTTTTCAGCAGGAATAGCAAGAACGTTATTCTTGTTGATGACAGGCATAACTCAAATACAATGTGACCAGCTTTTAGAGGTACTGCATGCAGCCGCAAGGCTTGGTTCGGGGCTGGCAGAACATGGAACTAGCTGAAGGAAAGATCCAGTGTCTGAATTTGCCTATTAGCCAAATACTTTGATTGCTATAATAAATTCTAAATGATCTTGTTTATTTTATTTTAATCATCAACATGAAATAAAGGAAAGAAATCTTAACAAAAACAATGGACCAACAATAACGGACAAAATATGTAGCATTATGACAATTTGGGGCTCAAATACATTAATTGTGAATAACCAACTGTTTCCTGCATGAACACGACAATGTGCAAAATTGTCCACAGCTTCTGCTTAGTACAGTGATCATAAAATAGTCAGATGAATCTCTTTAACAATCAAAGTAGAAAATCTTGCACTGCATCAGCAAGAAACTCATAGTAAAACAAGTCTTCTCAATGATAACACCAATAGGTAAATAAAGTTGGTCCAAATGTCAACACTTTTCATGATCGAGATTTTAAAAAAGCCTCTCTATACAGGGCTGATTTATATACTTATTGCTTCACATTAAAAGGTCAATTGCCTTGCACATAGGATCAATGTTTCTGAACAGTCACTGCTACAATTCATAATACTGTTTAGCATCTAACCAGAAATGTTTTGCAAGATTGCACTCTCCAGTAGTTTTTTTTATTGTTCATGTGATATGAGTGGCACTGCCTAAGTCAGTATTTATTGCCCTCCCCTAATTACCCTGAGAAGGTGATGGTGAGCTTCCTTCTTAAGCCGCTGTGGAATTTGGAGTGTAGGGACACCTGCAGCGCTGTTAGAGAGGAATTTTTTGCCCCAGCGACAGTGAACAAATATGATGTAAACAGTAATCAGGGTTCTGTGAAGGGTCCCGACCCAAAATGTCGACCTTTCTATTCCTCTGATGCTGACTGACCTGCTGTGTTCCTCCAGCTCCACACTGTGTTGACCACGGACACTGGAGACATCACTATCCAGGGAGATAACATGAACAACATCACTAGCAAATGAGACAACATTAGCAACAGCAAACAGGATTCCCGCAACAGCAGGGTCAACACACACTGCACCGCCTGTGCGGTGTGTCACCTTACCATTAAGAACAATGAATGTTAAATCTACCAGATGGAGGCACCACGTTTTAATGACTAAGTGATATTATCAGCATTATTTTATCAGAAAAAAATGCACTTTATAAAAGACTCTACAAAGGGGTTCAGTTTAGTTTTAAAAGCCAAGTAGTAACTTAGTTTCAAAAATTTAAATAACTGATGCAGTTACATTGATAGAGGCATTCATTTCAAAAAAAGTAGGAATATCACATATTCTTGTGATATCTGCTAATTTTGTAAATGTTCCAGGGAGCCATTTATATACATATTTATATATAAAATCTGCACAGCGTGGAAACAGGCTATTCGGCCCAACAAGTCCACACCAACCGTCCGAACAGCTTTCCACCCAGACCCATTCCCTGCCCCATCCCTGTATTTCCCATAGGTAATGCACCTAACCTACCCATCTCTGAAAACTATGGGTAATTTAGCATGGCCAATCCACCTAACTTGCACATCTTTGGACTGTGGGAGGAAACCGGAGCACCTGACGGAAACCCATGCAGACATAGGGAGAATGTGCAAACTCCACACAGACAGTCGCCCGAGGGTGGAATCAATCCCAGGTTTCTGGTGCTGTGAGGCAGCAGTGTTAACCAATGAACAACATTCATGAGAGTTGGGAACACTCCTATTGAACTGTACATTTAAATACCTGTCAACTCAACTCTGCGTCCCCAGAGAGGATGTCGAAATACAAGTGCCCGGGCGCCAAAGTCAGCAAGGTAAACCCCCATCATTCAGCAAGGTTTATTCACCAGCACGTTCCAAAACCTGCAACTATTACCCTCTAGGAGGACAAGGGCAGCAGATAGCATGGGAACACCACCACCTGCAAAATCCCATCCAAGCCATCCACCATCCTGACATGGAACTATGTCTCCCATCCTTCACTGTTGCTGGGTTAAAACCCTGGAATTTCCTCCCTAACAGCACTATGAGTGCACCTACCCAACACTGACTGAAGGGATTCACCACCACATTCTCAATAGTCATTATGGATGGGCAATTAATGGTGGATTGTCCAACATTATACACATCCTGCAAAAGAATTAAAAATAAATAAATTTGAAATTTGATAATCAAACATTAAAATATTTTATTTAACAATGCCTTTTTTGACCTTGGAATATCCCAATATTTTACAGCCGATAAACATGCTGTTGCAATTATAAATGGACACAATCATGGAATGTGAATACGAAAAATAATGACAATCCGCGACATCAAGGACTACAAACAGAGTGGTGAAATAACCTGACATTATTTCCAGGATTCAATATTGTTGGGAGAAAGTGCCGATAATAATCAGTTTCTGTTCTATTTTAGATTGCACATAAGGTCTTGTGAGAATGCCAACAAGGGTACTTTAAACATCTTGATCATTACAATGTTATCTCAACATATACTTGAAGTTTACGGAAAAATGCAAAAACATTCCAGAACTACTTTTGTTCCTTGAGTATGAAGTTTCGGTAATTCAGAGTGACTTCAATATTCAGTTTAATCATTTATTTTTTTGCAAACGCTGCCTACTTTATGTAATGAACCCAAGCCTTGACAAACCTGAAAATGGATTACAATGACAAGAAAATGACAAGTAAGCATCAGAAGCCTTATACTCGATACAAAAGAGGCAAGGACACAGTTATGTGCGAGAGTCATTATTCACAATGCTGAGGTCCACATGCCATTAATAGTGTATTTCTAGTTGGACCCTTAATTGTGCTATGGAAGCAATTCATATTGAGGAAAAACACAATCGACTCACACACCAAATCAATAAAGCAACCTCTATTATCTCTCTCCTTATATGCCAAGGGCAGCAGAAGAGAAAGAATACATTTTTTCATTAAATTTTCTGCAGGAAAGTATTGAATTAGGAACTTTCAATGTTCAAGCCTTTAAGAGAAGGTTGATTCTTGTGTCAAATCATTCAACTGAGTGCTGAACTGCATTTGAAAGGACCTATTTTTAAAAGTACACGAGCACGGTGTGCTACAGAACTAAGAAAGGTTATTTGCTGAATGGTCAGTTGATGCTTACATGATAGCTCCTCTCTATGGTTATGCTACCACTTAAGTTCAAAAATAATTTTAAAATATCAATTCTAGAGAATTGGAAGAAGGAACAAAACATTGAAGACTGCGCACATGTGTACAAGAGGCCACTTTGCCTGCTGCTTCAAACAATCTATGCTCTATGCACCGAAAAACAAAATGATAAAAGCAACACATTTCATGCAATACATACTGCTGCTTCTTTGACCTCAGAATGCCTAAAAACACTTTGCAGCTAAAGCATTTTTGAAGTATGATCCCTGTGAGAATGTAGGCAAAACTGCAGTCAATTTGTCGATGGGAACCCCACAAACAGTAAAGTGCTAATGGCCAGATAACATGTTAGGAGACAGATAAATATTAGTCAGGGGAGATTTTTCTGTACTTCTTTGAAATAGTGGCAAGAGATGGCTTGCGTTCAATTGATGTAAGAGATGGGGATCAAGTCTAGCATTTCATTCAAAAGACTGCATCTTCAACAGTGCAGTAGTCTGTTGGTGCTGCACAGCTTAGATTACATGCTTGGTCTTCGGAATAGGTCTTGAGCTCACAATATTCTGACTAGGTAGTAGGAGAGCTGTTAATGTGAAGTACGATATTTGTATTATTATCTGTTATACCTTCCACCTGACTGGGAACACACTCCGGTTTCCACCAAAACCAAAGAAAGACATTTCATTACAATTGGCCCTTGCTATTTTATAAAATTTGCAAGCTAAACCTCTAAAACTGAGATGTGGTAAAAGTACTGACTGAATGTCAGCAAGTAAATCATTTTACCTCTACAAAATAACCTGGATATGGGCCTTACAAACATACAAAATGAGCAAGAAAAAAAACCCAATCAGGCCTAAAAATGCAAACTTTGTTTATTTGATAGAATAAACGTGCACGCCACCCTCCCCAATGGTGAATAATCCAATTAAAAAAGTGGTCAATTTCTAGAAGAAATCCTGAGAAGTCTGATCCAACTCTGTAATAATAGGTCAAGCTCAGGAAATGATTCTTTATGCCACATAATTAAGCATTTTTAAAAAAATAAAATCCTCTCTTCCAGATATGTGTAATGTCCTTCTGTCTCAGGAACCTGGCAAATCAGTTCATAAAGGTTTGTAATGGACCCATACATAGCTCATCCACCTTTCAAAGCAAAGCAGAAATAAAAGCCAAAGGGAAACTGTAGATGTTAATAGTAAAATCAGGAGACCTTTCAATTTATTGGGCCTATCCTGGCTTTTTGTTAGACTAATACAAAACTAAACCCACTGTCTTCCTCTTGGAGTCCTGGATATCCCTTTTCTTTCAGTCTTTAGTAGTCTTTCTCTTAAAATATGCAATAATCTCCACCTAAGTAAGTTCCAATGTCAAAGCATTCCATGTCCCTATGTGATGTGATTTCACAAAAGCTATGTCATCCTTTTAATGACAACTTTAAATTGATGCCTCAGTAATTATTCATTGCAATATTCCCTCACTCAAGCAAGTCATTTCTAGGACTCTTGCTAATGTCACTCTTAGATCAATTACTATGATCAGTGCAGCAACAGCACAGGACAAAGCACTCAAACAGGTTTTCATCATTGCCAGACAAGAGAATCAATGTTTTTCCTGTCCTGCACTTTTCTCTCCAAAAACATTACTGAGACTGAAAACTTAATAAATGAAGTCAGTGCCTGGATTTACTTATTCTATTTGACTGCACAGTCCCTATGTACTGTCATTCAGAAATGACAGTTTTAGTATAGGAAAGATGCAAACATTTTCATCCCGTGTTAATGATGAAATAATGTTTAGACCTTGGTATGTTTGCTCATTTGTCTATTATTACAAAAACAATCACAACAGGTTTCAGTGTAGGTAAGATCTGAAATACAGCTACCTTGGTCCCTGGAATATATACATAAAAACATCACAAAATAGGAAGAAACTGCATGAGACTACCCAGTAAATTAATGAAAAGAACAACGTATTTGCTATGTTTACTTGTAAATATATTAATGCAAACATCCTGCTGTTCAGTGAATGCTGTTTCATTAACATTTAACAACATTAGCAGATAATCCTGTTCAACTGTTCATAAAGTCAGGTGAAATCCAAAATTTCCTACAGAGCTAACAATGGAGTCATAGTTGTCATACAAACAGAAATCAGTTAACAGTGATCTCCTGATAATGGTGTAACAAACCGGTAGTGACACTGGAATCAACAATGTAACATTGATGATTGACACTGGAGAGAAACAGGCCAAACACGGAACAAACCACACTATAAGATGTACTTATTATATAATAAGGAGAAGAATGCATCTGCATAAGTGTTTATGAGACAGTAAGATCTATAATGAATTCAATTAGTTCATATTCTCCAAGGGTTCTATTTAGCTAAATCATACAAATCAGGACCATCTCACGTTCATTCCTTAGTCTGTGTTGAATTGTTTGACCTCAGCCAACATGATGGTATGGCTTTTTACAATTGGTCTGAGCTTGAATCAGGGTCGAGGATGGCTCAACAAGCCTAGAGGACATGACTAGGTTAACAGGCCTGATATAACAAGTGAGACACCAGACTGGATTTTACTGTCTCTTCGGGGGCAGGGGGAGGTGCGATATTGTGGGATGGACTGACAGGCAATCTTTTTCAAGCTGCCCTACCATCTTGTCCACAATGGGAAGCCAGGCAGACAGCTGTCCCACCAAGAACCTAATATTTTCCTACTGAAATAGCCAAAAATGACATCCTTCCAGCCTTTGCTGCACTTAATCAGCAATTGTGGATGGGGAGATGTTGGAATGGAGGGGAGAACCAGGTAAACTCTGGTGTCCTCCAAGTGGGCTTTGGGTTGAATATAGAGGCTCTGCTATTCAGTTCTCTTTGGTCCATTCTGTTCACTATGTTATATATCTATATATAGATGTGCATGGTCAATAATGACCTATACTTCAGAAATATCATTTGTATGTCACCTTTCACAATCTCGTAATGTCCTGAAGCTTTGCAGCCGATGAGTTCACTGTTGCAATGTGGGAAACATGTAATCAACTTGCGCAAGGTCCAACAACCATTATTGCAATAATGACCCAGATTATCAGCAAAGGGATAAGTATTTACTCACAGAATTGACCAGTTCTTCTTTGAAGTAGTGCTATAGGATCTTCTACATTCAACAAAGGGGGGAGCCAGGGCCTGAATGGAATGTCTTGTTTGAAATACAGCACTCCCTCCATATTACACTGGAACCTCGGACTAGACTTTTCACAATTTTGAAATAACAACAGAAGACGGTTTCTTCAGTTTCTAAATAACGTAAGTCCCTCATCTCTGGAACCATTCTGATGAATCTCTAACAAATCGTCTTTCAGGCCTTGGCATCCTTCCTGCAAGTATGATGCCCAGAATTCAACCCGGAATTGAAGTCCACATATTCTATAAAGGTTTAGCATAACTTCTTTTCTTCTGTACAATACCTTCCCATTAATAATTACATATATGCTTTTTTAAATATGTATTTAAACTTATCCCTTCACCTTCAAGGATTTATATATGTAGCCCAAGGTCTCCATATTATTGCAGCCCCTCTAAAATTGAAACATTTAGCTCATTCTCTCTCCCGACTTTTCATACCACAATCTATTATTCAGTTGTTGGTGCTACGTTTCACCTGGCATATATTCACTCATTACACCATGATGCTTAAAACTTTCTGAAGGCTGTTACTATCATTCTTATCAATGCCTACGTTTCAGAGTTTTGTGCTGTCTACAAATTTTAATTATATGTGCTTTCTATCCAAGTACACATCATAATCTAGATGAGTAGTTCTAATAAACCATTATGTACCTCAATCCACTGTAACCACTACTATGTATTTTCTGTTCCTTAACCAATCTTGTATACATATGCAACTGCTTATTAAATCCCATGGACTTTGATTTAACCAAGAAGTGAATTGTGTGGTATGTTGTTAAACACATTTTGAAAGTTCACGCACACGACATAAACAACATTGCCGACAACCCTCTTTACATCAAAAAAACTTAATGGGACTAGACTGGTTTTAGATATCTGGTCGGCATGGACGAGTTGAACCAAAGGCTGTGTTTCTGTGCTGTATAACCCCATAACTCTAAGTTGGGCACACATGGATAGCATTTAACAAATTAGGGCTAACTTCCATTTATTAGCCCAGCCCTTCTAAATGTCAATTAATTTTATTCCAGAGATAAAAGGTACTGCAGATGCTGGAGAATCCGAGATAACAAGCATGGGGCTGGATGAACACAGCAGGTCAAGCAGCATCATAGGAGCAGGAAAACTTGACGTTTCGGGCCTAAACCCTTCATCAGAAAAAAAATTTTATTCCAGATTATTTCCTCTAAATATTGTCATGGCATCAATGTAAAGCTGATTAGTCCACAGTTAGCCATTTTGTCTTTATCCCCCTTTATAAACGACCATGTTATAACATTGAGTAGTCCAGTTTTCTGATGCTTCCCCTAATTGCAAGGAGGATTGCGAGATTACAGCCTCAATGTTCTCAATTTCCATTGTTACTTCTCACATCTAATCCAGACAATTAACTTTTCTACTTCAAAAACTAAAATAATTTTATCTATTTTTATTCTATCGAAGGCCACACTAATCTATATTCTCTTTTACTCTGTAAAAATACTTTTTATTTACTCTGTAAGATTTGTACCGAGGTATGATGGCACCAGTAAAGGTAGTCATTGTAAAAACTTTCCACTGTACTCCTGTACTGGAGTACATGTGACAATAAAGGGTATTCTATTCTATTCTATCCTTCACTGATTGGTAATGAACAAAAATCACTTTGGTTTAAATCAAGATTTGCTATTGGATCAGCTGACTCTCTCAGTTGATCAGGCTTCTGTCACTGACTAGCGTCCCTATGTTTCTGTCACTGACTAATAAATAAAAAACACTGTAATCACCAAATGTACAACTCGATAAAAACTGCCTACGTTCCATCTGTTAATATTAGACACAATAATACAAAATGGAATGGTCTGACTGCAGTCATTTCAAAATACATTGCCACATGACTAAGTGTCTGGTGTAAGTGTGATGAGAATGATATATAGTGCATTGTGAATTGAGATACAATTGGTTTCAGTGACTGAGCGGCTCTTACATCTCATTGTTTCTGTCACATACATGCGTGTTGTTATATCACAATTTGAATATTGCCAAAAATACAAATCCCAACAGGTTTAGGGCAAAGGAGGTGGGTGGAAAGGACAAGATTTCTTCCGTAATTCGACTGTTCAAGAGATCAGTCACAACTGCTTTCTAACACATTAGCATCTGCCCAAGGTTTTTCCAAGGCTAACTGAACAATGTACAACTCAGTGCTGAACTTCTCAGAGTTAAAGCTGTTGTCTTAAATCTAGAAAAATATGTAGTCAACATTACTTTAGTCAATCTTTGATGAATGAATATGTCCCCTTAGGAAAAATATTTCCCCTTATTTCTCCCTGAGCTTTGGCTGAAGTTACATAGCCTTTTTTCTGCAAATCCATCACCTGAATTATATCTATATATATCTACATATTGATTAGCATCTAAGAAATACCCTGTCACTTCCAAGTATGAAGTACACAATTTAATTAAACATAGCAAATGAAAAACAGTGATAATTTGGAGAAATATTTATTCACCATTAACAAAATGTACACAATCATTTTAACATACAAACTTTTTTTTTACAAACATCCACTGCAGTCCCAGCAGATTGGAAAACAGCAAATGTGACGCCACTGTTTAAAAAGGGAGGTAGACAAAAGATGGGGAATTATAGATCGGTTAGCTTAACCTCTGTAGTGGGGAAGATGCTTGAGTCTATTATCAAGGAAGAAACAGCAAGGCATCGCGATAGAAATTGTCTCGTTGGGCAAATGCAGCATGGGTTCATGAAGGGCAGGTCATGCTTGACAAATCTTTTGGAATTCTACGAAGACATTACGAGCAAGGTGGACAATGGGGACCCAGTGGATGTGATGTACCTAGATTTCCAAAAGGCCTTTGACAAGGTGCCCCACAAGAGGCTGCTGCATAAGATAAGGATGCATGGCGTTGGGGGTAAAGTATTAGCATGGACAGAGGATTGGTTGACTAATAGGAAGCAAAGAGTGGGGATAAATGAGTGTTATTCTGGCTGGCAATCAGTGACTAGCGGTGTGCCTCAGGGATCAGTGTTGGGACCACAATTATTTACAATTTACATAGATGATTTGGAGCTGGGCACCACGTGTAGGGTGTCAAAGTTTGCAGATGACACTAAGGTGAGTGGCAGAGCAAAGTGTGCAGAGGACTATGAAACTTTGCAGAGGAACATAGATACATTGAGTGAGTGGGCAAAGGTCTGGCAGATGGAATACAATGTAAATAAATGTGAAGTCATACATTTTGGTAGGAGTAATAGTAAAAAGGATTATTACTTGAATGGTAAAAAGTTGCAGCATGCTGCTATGCAGAGGGACCTGGGTGTCCTTGTGCATGAATCACAGGTTGGTCTGCAGGTACAACAAGTAATTAGGAAGGCAAATGGAATTTTGTCCTTCATTGCTAAAGGGATGGAGTTTAAAAGCAGAGAGGTTATGTTGCAGCTGTACAAGGTGCTGGTGAGGCCACACCTGGAGTACTGTGTGCAGTTTTGGTCTCCTTATTTGAGAAAGGATGTACTGGTACTGGAGGGGGTGCAGAGGAGGTTCACAAGGTTGAGTTCGGAGTTGAGGGGGTTGGCTTATGAGGAGAGACTGAGTAAATTGGGATTATATTCCTTGGAATTCAGAAGATTGAGGGGGGATCTTATAGAAACATATAAAATTATGAAGGGAATAGATAAGATAGAAGTAGAGAGGATGTTTCCACTGGCAGGTGAAGCTAGGACAAGAGGGCATAGCCTCAAGATTAGAGGGAGCAGATTTAGGACTGAATTGAGAAGGAACTTCTTCACCCAGAGGGTTGTTAATCTATGGAATTCTTTGCCAAGTGAAGTAGTTGATGCTACTTCAGTAAATGTTTTTAAAGCTAAGGTAGATTTTTTTTGAACAATAAAGGAATTAAGGGATACGGTGAGAGCATGGGTAAGTGGATCTGAGTCCACGAAAAGATCAGCCATGATCTTGTTGAATGGCGGAGCAGGCTCAAAGGGCCGGAAGACCTACTCCTGCTCCTAGTTCTTATGTTCTTATATTCCAGTTAAATTATTAAAGTATGTAGATGTACAGCATTCTGAAAGCCATCACTCATACCTTGTTCGAGGACAAACATCACACATGCAGAGCCACCTATAAGATATTTAGAAGGGCCACACACTGGAAAAACACTGCACACACAAGACTAAATTTTGCAAGGAACAATGATTAGACCTTACCTCAACGCTAAACTTTCTGAGGAATGTACACTGAGATCTTCTCTTCACTGTACTCGAAACTATTTTCTAATTCAGTTCAACACTGTTAATTAGTTTGTAAATGTGGGTGGTTGTGTTTTA
Organism: Ginglymostoma cirratum; assembly: GCA_024137785.1. NCBI lineage: Eukaryota > Metazoa > Chordata > Chondrichthyes > Orectolobiformes > Ginglymostomatidae > Ginglymostoma > Ginglymostoma cirratum. The sequence goes on from JAHRHZ010000021.1 coordinate 42,987,500, forward strand.
GTGGAATGCTTATTCTTTTCACCCAGCCTCCTACTGTTATTTTAAACACTGATACACTGTACACTATAGTTCGGACATGTCTCCAGCTGCTAAAATAGATAGAAAAAACAACGATTGAAGCATATATGACGACCAAGTGAATTTCTCTTTTGGAAGCAAGTCAAAAAATAGGCCAACTATTTACACTCACAAAAAAAATTACACAAACTAAATTCTCCAAAATATTTTTTTTCAAAACATGTGGTCTCTCCTGACAGGGTTTCTGTTCACTGTTCAACAATCATTGCCCTGAGAAGATTGTAATTTATCTTTCTCAAACAGTGGACTTTATTTTAATTGATTCTTCTGTGGGTATGCTGTGGTATTTTCCACCACTGCACCATGTGATATTGGGCTGGAGATGGATGAGGTAGTTGGTCGCTGCCACTCATTCTCTTTTGTGCTTGCCTAGGATCTGTCCAATTATCAGTGGTAAAGGATAGACCATTGGTGAGTCCAAACAGCAAAGACGCTTCTTCTATTTAACAAGATTGCTTATTGTATGATAGAAACAAATACAGTTCACATCAGGCACGATTCTCAGGAGCTGTACTATATACATCAGCTACCTGCAAAGGCCACCGTAGAACTCACTGTCACCACCCAAAGACTGTTTGAAATCATCAGATTAGGTGGAGCTCAATGTTACATGAACATTGACTCCTTTAGAACCATTACCTTATACAACAGTGTTTGGCCAGGAATTCCAGGGTTTTAGTTTAGAGGTGATGATTATGGTCATAAATGTAGTCAGAATGGTGTGTGATATGCAGGGAAATTTGATGGTAAAGATGTTCCCTTGACAGTTCTACTCACACATCTCTACATAATTATTGCCAAGTTGAAGAGAACGTAAGCTGAGCATGGTGAGTTGCTACAGTGGAAATCCTGGAGGTAGTATACGCAGCACTCACAATACACTAATAGTGAAGAGGAAGTCAATTCACTGCATTGCTGTATTAAGATGGTGTTAATCATCTTAATATTGTGAACACAACCATCCAGATAGCTGGTAAGTGTTCAATCATTCTTTTCCTGACTTGTACGTAGTAGCTTTGAGGAGTTAGAAAGTAGATATTCAATGCAGAAAGTGTAGTCTAATTCTGGAAAGCAGTTATATCTTCCAGGCTGCAAAGACAGGAATCTGATAACTGCAACAACTTGAGTTTGCAACTCAAGTGTGATTCTAGTCACTGGTAGGCTTGCACTTTGACTCCCTTAACCTCAGTTCCATCAGCACTTGTTAATCCATACATGAACAAATGCTGCTGTAACACTGAGAGTAGACACATCCACCTCTCCTTCGATGTCATGTGTTCACATCCGGATCAAGACTATGATGAAATCTGAAGTTGATGATTTGTGGTGGAAGTGGAACTGCATTTACGTGAGTTATGTGGCTTATTGGCATTATTGACGATCCATGCACTAATAACGGAAAAGATTTGAATTGGTGAGTAACTTGTCGCATAATATTTATCCTTTTATGGGCAATACACCCTTAAGAGATCCTTCACACTGACAGGCAGATGGCAGTGTCATGGTTACAGTGGAATAGCAAGGTTAGGAAACAGCTCATTCTGATGCACAGGCCTTCAGAACTACAGAAGTGATATTTTCAGATCCCACATCTTTACTGTGTCCAATCATTTTTCAGCAGTGAACCAAACTAGCTGAATAACAGCATCTCTAATGGCAGGGACATAAGAAATGGGAGTGGTTGCAGGTGTGGGCTTTGGTGCTGGCTCCATATTTCAGTACAATAATGGCTGATCTTTGGCTTCAACACCACAAATTTACCTGGTCCCCTGATTCCATGATAGACCAAAGTTCTGAATATATTTAACACTGAGATTGGCAATGATGGTTCTTCCACAACGCCCTATGGGAGTGATTTCTTACCTTAGCCCCTTGTTCTATGACTGTTCTCCATGTTCTAGATTTTCCAGTCAGGGCCAATAAATTCATTGTGTCTAGCTGTCAAGCCCCTTCAGAATCTTGTACGTTTCATTAAGATCACCTTTCATTCATCTGAACCTCAGAGAATATAGATCTAACCTAATCAACCTCCCATCATTGCATAACCCTTTCATCCTGGAACCAGTCGAGTGTAAGTTTGCTCTATCACCAGCAACGCAATGTGTCTTTTTTAAACCTAGAGACCAAAACTTGAAGCACTACTCCAGGTGTGGTCTCACAGAACAGATAACAATTGTAGAAAAGCATCTTTATTCTTGTACTCCTGTAAATCCAAACAAACACATTTACTGGTTCCCCGTTGTCTACCCTATCAGCTACATCCTCAAAAAACTCCTAATACTCGATAAATAGAATGTGCCTTTTGTAAAATCATGTTGATATTATCTAATCAGACAACGGTTTCTAAATGTATTGTTCAGAATTCCTGCATAAACTTTCTTCCAAAGTAAAACAAACAAATGAGGAGTGCTACAGTAAATTAACAAGAATCTATCTACCTTAACCTTCAAAATATTTAATGACACTGACTCCATTGCCTTTCAAAGGCAGAGAGTTGCAAAGTTGCATTACTGTGTGATCGCTAATGAAGTCTCCTAATCTCCGTCCTGAAAGGGAAACCCCTAATTTTAAACAGTGCTCCCTCATTCTGGACTCACCCAAAAGTGGCAATATCCTTTCTACGTGTACCTTGTCAAGACCATTCAGAATTTTATGTGCTTCAATCTACTCACTATTCACTCTTCTCCAATCTTTCTTCATAAGATGACCTGATCATTCCTGCTAAAAATCTAGTAAACCCTCAGTAAACTGCCTCAAATTATTTTGCATTCTTCCTTATATAAGGAAAAGGAAGCTGCAGTATTTGAGATGTAATCTCACCAATGCTCTAAATAACCAAAGCACAACATCCTTACTTATATGTTCAACTCCTCTAATAACAAAGGATAGTAATCTATTCGTCTGTTTACTAACTTGCTGTACTTGCATACTAACTTCTTATCTCAGTTTCATTCGAGCACCTAGATTCTTCTCCACCTTGCAATTCTGCAGTCATTCCCAATTTAAGTAACATTTTTGTTTTCCAAAACTTTGCTGCTGAAATGAACTACTTCACATTTACCCACATCATACTCCAACTGCAGATTTTTGCCCATTCAGTTAATCTATCTGCAATATTTACAACCTTCTAATGTTATCTTTACAAGATAATTTGCTACCTATCTTTGGGTCATCTATAAATTCAGCTTTCTTCTTTTGATTTGATTTGTTATTGTCACATGTAACTAGGTACAGCGAAATGTTTTGTGTTGCATGCAGTACAGGCAGATCGTACCATACAAAGTGCATTAGGATAATAGAACAGAGTGAGGAATATAATGTTATGGCTGCAGAGAAGGTGCGCAAAGTGCGAGATCAACATTAAATTTAAATTTTGAGAGGTTCATTCAGAAGTTTAGTAACAGTGAGGAAGAAGCTGTTCTTGAATCTGTTCAAGCTTTTGTATTTTCCACCTGACGGATGAGGTTGGGAGAAGTTATAACCGGGTGCCTTTGTTCCCATATAAGCCTTTGATATAAACTGCAAAAACCTGAGGCCCCAACGCAGACTACTGTGGGACTGCACTCATCACATCCTGACAATCAGGAAAAGACCTCCTTTCACTGTTTTTGCCTGCCAGTTAAGCTTTAATCCATGCCAATACATTAATATTACACCATGAGCTCCTACTTTGCACAATAGCCTTTTACGTGGCTGATGTCAAATGCCATCTGCAAATCCCAAGCACAGTACGTCTACAGGCTCCCCTCTATCCACAGCCTTCATTAGTATAATCAATATTAAGAACAATATGTCAGAAAAAAAAATATTAGTTTAAACGTTGCTAGTAGAAACACCTGCACCCTTGCAGTACATAAAAGGAAATCCAGGATGACTGTTTTTGGATGAGAAAAGTGCAACCACCTGGCGATTGAATGTGCAAATAAAACAAATGCTTGTGTGAATAGATTTATAGGCCAAATCAGAATCTCTGACGTTGAGAGATGCATAGTAGAATCTCTAAATATATTCACATTAACAGGAAATGAAAGACCTAAGAAGTGTAAAATACACTGACACTAACAAGTACACATTGCTAAATGATGTCCCCAGAAACATAAATAATGAGGACAATATGTCTCAGTCACTCAGCATCATTATGGTACGCCAAATAATAAAACTGTATAGACACCTCTGAAGTTAGCCTTTCTTCATATCTCCATTTAAAGAACAAATTATAGTTATAACGTACCTTCCAAAACCTGCAGATACTCATGTGTTTTAAGTAAATCCTGCTAATATTATTTGACATTCTCACGCAAATAACTTCCATAAATGTATTCTTACAGAAAACTTGGATTGAACCCATCTATCAAATTAACTATATTAGACAACTCAAACTGAGCTCTCACAGACCAGTGTTGTCCAATACAGTTGCCACTTATTGCATGTGGTGCACTGACCACAAACTTGAGATGAACTGAGATGCTGTCAATTGTTAGAGTTCAACAATACGAAGTTGTTTTAAAGTTGAATTTGTGGACAATGAGTATGGGTTTTGTATGTCATTCGCTAGACATTTATCTGTTGTTCTTTGCTCAATTCAGGATATATATTCACCAAATTGATGTTTGACAGAAGTCACATACTGTTCTAACTATGACTATGCTTCTTAGAATGTAATTCAGTTGGGGTTCTTGTGAGTTGGATGCTTAAGGGCCAGTTGCTCAATGATGCAGTTCAAATACTTTGTTGTTGTATACCGTTTCTGTTCGTGTTCCCCTGGGTGTCTCTAAATGATGACACATTCAGATCAATAGGACTGCAGGGAAAAGGCGGTCAGCTTTCAGAAAATTAGCTCGCAAATTGCTCTCACAACTTTCATGAGGGGTCTAGTGACATTCAGGATGTCAATTAAAGAACTAGCATGGGGCTGGATGAACACAGCAGGTCAAGCAGCATCATAGGAGCAGGAAAACTTGACGTTTCAGGCCTAAACCCTTCATCAGAAATGGGGGAGGGGAAGAGGGTTCTGAAATAAATAGGGAGAGAGGGGGAGGCGGAGAGAGGATGGATAGAGGAGAGGATAGGTGGAGAGGAGGCAGACAAGTCGAAGAGGTGGGGATGGAGCCAGTAAAGGTGAGTGTAGGTAGGGGGGTGGGGAGGAG
>JAHRHZ010000021.1:42993124-43038763 GCA_024137785.1 Ginglymostoma cirratum
ATGTAGAGGAAGCCACAACGGGTACAGCGGATGCAGTATACCACATTGGCAGATGTGCAGGTGAACATCTGCCTGATGTGGAAAGTCTTCTTGGGGCCTGGGATTGGGGTGAGGGAGGAGGTGTGGGGGCAGGTGTAGCACTTCCTGCGGTTACAAGGAAAAGTGCCGAGTGTGGTGGGGCTGGAGGGGAGTGTGGAGTGGACAAGGGAGCCGTGGAGGGAGTGGTCCCTCCGGAAGGCAGATAAGGGTGGGGAGGGAAAAATGTCTTTGGTGGTGGGGTCTGATTGCAGATGGCGGAAGTGTCGGAGGATGATGCGTTGGATCTGGAGGTTGGTGGGGTGGTATGTGAGGACAAGGGGGATATTTTTTGGTTATTATTGCGGGGACGGGGCGTGAGGGATGTGTTTCGGGAAATGCGCGAGACATTTTACCAAGCGGAGGCTTGGGGACCGCTTTGCAGAACACCTGCGCTCAGTTCGCAACAAACAACTGCACCTCCCAGTCGCGAACCATTTCAACTCCCCCTCCCATTCCTCAGATGACATGTCCATCCTGGGCCTCCTGCAATGCCACAGTGATGCCACCCGAAGGCTGCAGGAACAGCAAATCATATTCAGTCTGGGAACCCTGCAGCCCAATGGCATCAATGTGGATTTCACAAGCTTCAAAATCTCTCCTCCCCCAACCGCATCCCAAAACCAGCCCAGCTCATCTCCACCTCCCTAACCTGTTTTTCCTCTCACCTCAAGCCACACCCCCATCTCCTATCTACTAACATCATCCCGCCCCCTTGACCTGTCCGTCCTCCCTGGACTGACCTATCTCCTCCCCACCCCCCTACCTACACTCACCTTTACTGGCTCCATCCCTGCCTCTTCGACTTGTCTGCCTCCTCTCCACCTATCCTCTCCTCTATCCATCCTCTCTCCGCCTCCCCCTCTCTCCCTATTTATTTCAGAACCCTCTTCCCCTCCCCCATTTCTGATGAAGGGTTTAGGCCTGAAACGTCAAGTTTTCCTGCTCCTATGATGCTGCTTGACCTGCTGTGTTCATCCAGCCCCATGCTTGTTATCTCGGATTCTCCAGCATCTGCAGTACCTTTTATCTCTGATACAATTAAAGAACTAGTTTTGTTTGGCAGGCGCCACGTGGAAGTTGCAAAACTGTTGATGTGCATGAGCAGGGGTGAGGGCTGCCCAGCTGCCAATGAGGTTAAGACATACAATGGGTGTAAGAATTACGAGTGGGAGCAGTTCATTTGGCCTCTCAAGACTGAACCACTATTCAATCAGACCATGGCTGGATTATGGCTTCAACTTCACTTTCCTGCCTATTTAGATTATCTTTGGTTCCCACATGTAAAAATGAGCTCCTACAGATGCTGGAGATCCAAAATCAAAACAAAACGTGCTGAGGAAACTCAGCATCCGTGGAGAGAGAAACAAAGCTAATATTTCCAAGATCAATAATCACTTCCACAACCTCTGGGAAAAAGAGTCCACAAAGTTACAAGCCTCTGAGAGACATAAATTCTCAACTCCATTCCAGATGGGCCGCCCCTAATTTTCAAACTGTGTCCGTTAGTTCTAGTCTGTACCACAAAGGGATCTTTACAACACTCCTGCTGTTGAATTCCCCAAGAATCTTTTATGTTTCAACAAGACTGCTTTTCATTCTTTTAAATTCCAATGAATAAACACTCAACATCTTCTCAAAAGATAGATTCCTTATTCCAGGAATTAAGGAATGTCCCTCAACTGCTTCCATTGCAATCATGCCCATTCTTAAACAAGGTGATTAAAACCGAACACAGTACTGTAGATGTGATAGAACCTGTACAAGTGTAGGTTAAAAAAAATTTCTACTTTTATATTCAATTCCTCCTACAATAAATATTTTGCTTCCCTTCCTAATCACTCACCACTGTACTTCCATACTAACTATTTATGACTCACGTACCAGGACACCCAGATCCTTCTGTACTACAGAGTTCTGCAATCAGCCGATTCACAGTTTGTTCCTGCCAAAGTGAACAAATGATGTGCCAAGCTGAGTCAGTGGAGCAAAATCCAAATCCTGTAGCAAAATCCAAACTTCACCTCAAATCAATTGTTGGAATGAGTGACTATAAGGAATGGACTGCTCTTGGTGTAAAAGGAAAGATTAATTGAGGTTGGTCATGGGTTAAATGTCTATTAAATGCCTAGATTCTGTGCTCAGAAATGTTAAATGACAGAACATAAGCAAGGCAAGGGTCACAGCACATAAGCCAATAGGTAGAGATTAGTCAATTCTTTTCCCTCACTCAGTTTCCTCACATCAATTTAGAAAAAAAAAACACGTAGTTTGCTAACGATCTCTCCAAATAAAAGAGAGCACTCTGTCAGAAACATAACACTTCCATTAACACATCTCCAGATCACCATTCTTTCAGAATATACAGCTCCTTTTGATTTAAAGTCAGGGTTGCATTCCTGAAAATCACAAGCTACATGAAAAGACTATGAGAAGTACTGTTTCCCATAGGAGTCAATGTTAAAGCTGGAGCTAGTTTCTGTTAAAGCTTTCTTAGAAGATAATTCAATGTTATGCCTGTACCTTCTAATTTGAATTATTTTAAATAACTAAATTCCTACATTGACAAATAAGATAACTGATAAAATAAAGTAAGTTTCAGAGCACCTGTATCAAAGAAAATGCAATATTTTACTTCTGGTGCATCCTGCAGTGGACCCTCTGGTCATGGAGCCAGGTGAGTGCTGGTACAGGGTTTGTGCTGAAGGGTCTTTGCTTATTTCGTTATGGATTAGCTGTGATCCTCTCTCTCTCATTTGCTCCAGGCTGCATCCTGGCCAGTGCATGGTGGTGTATTTGTGGGGTTCCTTCCTCCTGGGCTACTGCCTTCTCTGGGGTCCGCTGGGGTCACTGTTCATTTGGGCTGCACCTCGTGGCTGTCTGCAGACCCAAATGCATCTTGAATGCTCTCCAGCTTTGTTCTGCCAACTGTGAGCTGTGGTCTGCCACAGGGGGCCCCACTGCTTCAGCTGCCATCTTGGGGTTGGGGGGTGGGGCGATGGGATATGTTGGGGGAGAGAAAGAGACTGCCAAAATGGGGCCAATTGGATTAGGTAATGTTGATCAGAAACAAAAACAGAAGTTGCTAGAAAAGCTCAGCAGTCTGGCAGCATCTGTGAAGAGAAATCAGAGTTAAATGTCTTGGGTCCAGTGACCCTTTTTCAGTTTAGAACTCTGTTTTCTCCTTCACAGATGCTGCCAGACCTACTGAGCTTTCCCAGCAACTTCAACTTCTGTTTCTGATTTACAGCATCTGCAGTTCTTTCAGTTTTTATTAGGTAATGTACATTACAGGATAGATTATGCGAAGTTGAAATGAATCTCGGGCACACAATGACAGTTCCAGTCCGAATATCTTATTGGTATTAAAACAAAACACAACTGGGTAGGACAATTTTAAATGTGGACTCCCTCTATGCAGTTGAATAGCTTTGCGCCGATATCCACAATCAACAAACTCATTTACAAGAAAAAATGATTTTTTGGGTTTGTTTCAGAGTATCTCTGTTTGAACAAGATTCGAGTCAAAATATTTGCTGCTAATAAACTGCCATGATATGGGATGTGGGTAGGGGTGCATTGTGGGGGAATACAAGATGGACTTATGGAAAATAATTCATGACCCTCACACAGGCATACTGCAGCTGACACGATCAGAAAACTCCTCGATGGAGTTGAATAACTGCTGCATCCTGAACAACTATAGCAGTCATGCTCCATTTTGAAGTTTCACCAAATATAAGGGGCTATTGAAGATATAAACAGATGGCAAGTTTTGATCGAGTGTTATGCCTTGAAACACCAGTGTAACTATTTGCAAAGCCAATATGTGTGCAGTGAGGTTATTAAAGGTCTTCAGTTCCTCTGCTGTCCATTGACTAATTCATATCACATTGCTTTGGTCTATTCTCTTTTCCCTTTGGTGACACAGCAGTGGTCTTCAAGTGTATCATTTTCAAGTTTGAAATCAACTGTAGAAAATCCTTAATTCTACTGCTGGCAGGAGGTGTTTAAAGAACTAGCATGGTGGGAAGAGTCATTTTGTCCCCGCCACCTTCTCGCAGCCGGTTACTCACCAGACAAGAATACGAATCATTCAGCCTGTGCTCTAATGTTTTTCTTTGCAGCATTTCAAACAGAGCAGAATGATCAAACTTGCAGGGATCAGCAGAGATGAACTCGTCCATTCCATGCTTCTGAGCTCGGTCCGCATCTGCAGAAGAAATGACAATAATGAAATTCTGCATGTGACGTGTTTGTTTTAAGTTCAGATCCAATTGTTGGCAAAAATAAAATATTTTCGAAAAGAGAATTTTTATTTGAAAATAGACCTTTAAATGGAGGGGTATTTGTTTTGTATTGATATGGAAAGACAAGGAGCACAGAATGTGTCACATGCATGGCGGTGATTTATACTAGTCTTTAGACACTGTTGCTAACATTAAAAAATGTATTGCTTTTGATTCTATTTATATCAGTGCTCATCATTACTACAAATTAAATATGACAGCAACTGCAGATGTCTGCACATGCACAGTTAAATACAAAAATCCAGATGTTGCTGTCACGGATACTGTGCTCCTTCACAGGGTGTGCTGTTGAAGGCCTCAAGGATGAAATCTGCACAGAAATCCCTATAATGGAGTGTATTTAATGTAGTTAACAATAGTTATACACAAAAGATGCGTTAAAAAATTTTTGGTTTGCAAAATGAGGTTTCAATGCTGTAGCAAGTGATAATTACTGTACAACCTCACAAATTTTACAAGTCTGGAAACTCCATTCCCTAAGAAAATTAATGTTGCAGATTTTAAAAAATACAATCTGAAATTGTTTTGTTTACTAGACTAAGTGTTTGCTCTTTCATGTTTCTCGTTCCCTCCCATGAGTTTGCCCCTCCACTATTTTTTTCCTGCATAATGATGTAAAATTAATTCATATACCGTGCTCTGTGGTGAAAGGGTCATGACGGTGGTGTAGTGGTAATGTCACTGGACTAGTCGTCCAGAGTCCTAGGCTAAACTTCGAGGGACATAGGTTTAAATCCCACCATGGCAGATGGTGACATTTGAATTTAACCAAATCTGGAATTAAAAACCATTCTATAGGAACTATGTAACCACTGTGTATTGTTGTTATTCCATATGATTTCCTAATGAAATCCAACATCTTTAACTACTCTGACCTACATGAATGCTCAGACTAACATCAATGTGGTTGTCTCTTAATTGCCCTCTGACATGGTCCCAGCAAGCCACTCAATTCCATAGACAACAAATGGTAGCACAGCCAACAATGCTCACACCTCATGACAAATAAAAATTCTCTGCGTCTCTGTGACAATTTCTGAATCTGACTGATTGAAGACGACATCCTGCAGTTTTGCCAGAACACAGGCATCATAAATCTCTTGTAGATGAGAACGCACTGAATAATTCTCCAATTGCTAGCAATTTCTGCTGACAAGCCAAGGAATTTCTCAGCAATTGTATAAATGGTGGATGGCAAAAGTTATTGTTTCATTGCTCACAATAAAAGTTGGACGACTACCACCTGGATGGATGGATTGGATGGTACACACTATGGGAAAATACACCTTTGCCATGTGGAGACTATACCAATCACTTCCCCTCTTGGCCTATTGGAACATGTTATTGATGGACTTTGGTCTCATTAGGTAAGAAATGCCTATGAAGTGCAATACAGACTCTCACTATATTAAGTAAGCCAAGGATACTGCAGCAATGTGGCAAGTCATATTGGTCCCACATGCATTGACATGGTATCTATTTGGTTAGAGGTCTGGTCGTTGCTCTGTGGTAGATTTTACTTAAGGACTGATTTAAGAGGGCAATTGCAATTCTGAATCGTGATTGAATAGTAAATGGGATGTAAATCTCTTGTATGTACTCATCACCAAAGCCTTTTACCATCCGCAGTTTGTTTGAGTCGATTCAAATGAGTTTGAATGAATGGATTTCTTTTAAAAATTGTTTTCAGGACCTTTTTGTTTGATGTAGACAGTATTAGTCTAGACGACATGATTGTGTTTTAATCTTTCTGAACTGCACAACTTCTGTAAGCCATAAACCCTGACAAAAGACCTATTTGTATTTGTTGATCAGGAAATAAATTCAGGACCTCTGTTGGCCAGGTATTAATACATTATTTTGGAAGTTAAATTATTTTAAATGGTTTTTGATCCTTTGATTCACATACAGAATTTCCCATCAACCCAGTGTCCTTTCAACCTGCAGCAGCCCAGAGTGACTGTGCCTTCATACACTTCTGTTGATTTTGTGCGTTTTGAAGATACATTTTCAGCGATCTTTTGTCCTGTGTTTATTAAAAAAGTGAATCATTGTAATTGCTCCAGCTAGAATCATTTATTTCCACACTTCAAGTGCGCTTTAGCTGTCAACCAATGCACAGAGAGGAAAGCATAAAAGAGGCAGCTGATTCCAAGAAGCAGACCTCTTATTGGTTCTACTATACCATAAGACAAGTTTTGATCAGCTTAAAATTGATTTTCTTTTTGCTCTCAAAACTGACCTGACTCATTCCTTTTAATTCCAAAGTAGGTCAATTTATGTTCATTACCTTAAAAAGTATAATCTTTAATGTGTTTGTGCAGCAGTGGCAGGTTTGGGGTCCAAGATAATTGCTTGATGCAAGTGCACTGAACTGCTTCACAAAAATGTTCTTCAGAAAGGGAAACAAAAGCTTATAGACAATCCAAGTAACGACAAATCTCATGATAAAATTCATTATTGATCTCTGGACGTGATGTTAACCTAGTCAGTCATTTTTAGAAATTTAGCCCCAGATCATATTGATCCACGTCAAGTCCAACATTCAGCAATGAGGCAGGATGGAGCCCATATGTAATACAATCTGAAGGATACACAGTGTCACGTGTCTGAAAGGACTGGCAAAATAATCTATCCTCTTTAGCTTTACAGCATCAAAGAAAGAATCAAATCTACGTGACAGATCCTTCAAAGGTGGACGTGGCATGTAAAAGCTCGTTAACAGCTGAGTTTAATGGGATTTCAGGTATGACGATAAAAAGACAGGCAGTGTTAGATGTATTTTACATCTATTTTCAGGACCAGCAGTTTTGGTTATTTCATCCAACAAACAAACAAGGTCAGACTGGAAAGAAGGCAGGCAGCTTGACACAATCCGTAACATGCGCAAAATTCTCTTCAGACAGAGCTCCTGGATTTTAACTGTCCATTTAAAACTGGTCTTGCGAGGAAGGCTAATGAGCAGCAGGAAGTGGGATAAAATTCATACAATGTTTATAGCACATGGACTATTTAGTCCATATCATCCACACTACCTCACTCTCAAAGCGACTCAGTTCCACTCACCTGCCCTTTCCTCATAACTCTGCTAATTTTCCTGCTACTGGAATTAGTCCAATTTCCTTTTGAAAGCCACAACTGAATGCATCTCAGGCAGCATTTTACTGGCACCTATTGCCCTTCCTAAACCGCCAGCCTCTCAAGACCTAAGACCCAGCCCCCAATATTCTCTTAGTCATTGCATGTAAGAACACTTCAGAATTAGAAAATTCAAAATAGTTTTGGAGCACTAAAAACTGTGCAATGAACATCCACCTTTGGAGTTTCTACCAGACTATGGACCCATTGTAAGTCAACAACAAAATTTCATTCATACAAACTGGGGTCACCTATACTTTTGCTCCTCTCTAAGACATCAGGAGTGAGATCACATCTTGATCAGTTGGCTCCCACAAAAGTGTAGTATGACTTGACTCAATATTTACAGCCAGTCATCAGTGATCTATGGAGCACGTATCACAGAATCCTGACAATGTGTAAGTAGGTCATTCAGCCCGTCAAGTCCACACAAACCCTCTGAAAATCATCCCACCCAGACCTATCCAATTCTTGTAACCTTGCATTTCCCATGGCTAATCAACCTAGCCTGCAAATCCATGGGCACTATAGCATGGCCAGTCCATCTAACCTGCACATCCTTGGACACTGGAAGGAAACTAGAGCCCCTGAAGAAAACCCATACAGACACGGGGAGAATGTGCAAACTCCAATAGGCAGGTGTCTGAAGCTGGAATTGAACCTGAGTCCCTAGTGCTGTGAGGCAGCAATGCTAACCACTGAGCCACCAGCTCACCCTAATAGCTCAAGTTTTTTTTTCTGCTTCCTATATCCCCAACTCCTCACTTTTATGATTGTATTGACCAGTTGCTGAGAAAAGGCACCAGAAATTACTTTCCAGCTATTACACCCAAATAACTGCAATTTTAATTGAAGCCTGAATGCAAACAGGGGCTGTTGGTGTGTCAGCAGACACCTGGTTAGTCTGTCATTATATTAATGACCATATCCTTTAGTGTTAAAACTCACAGATTAAGGATTGGAGCTAGTGGCTGAGCAAACTGGGGGATTATGCACAAAATGATGCTCTGAACTTGTGTGGAGCACCTGACAATGACTCAGATTTTATAGTCCTATTTCAGGATCACACATTGTTGGGATTTAGGGAAAGAAGTGATTCCTGATTGGCAATCGCAGAAGTCCCACCTCCATTATTGTCTCTGGCTATTTTTGCCTGAGCAGGTGTGTGTGTGTATGTGTGTTGGGCGAGTGGAAATCTACACATTGTGGTCTATCATTACAGAAGTGGACATGTTAAAACAGAATGATGTTGCTTCCTTTATAGTTTATCATGAAAAGCTATACTCTGAGATATATCCCAAAGTGAGAAATGACCCATTGACCTAATCACAGCAATGTTTTTGGGAAAGGAGGTAGATATTTTAACTTGGCTGTTTCAGCACTGTCCCCCCTTTACTCTACCTCTGGCCTGTTCAGTACTGCTCGCTACTCAATTATATCCTATAACAAATGAAAATCATACCAGAAACTGCCCACTTTTGTTCATCCATACAATTATCTCATTTTCCTCTGTGCTGCTTGGCCAGGCAATCCTTTACGTCAAACACTAATCAGAAGAAAGTCTGTGCCTAGAGCTCCTTTAGGTCTCCAGTGTTGATCAGTTAACATTTAGGAATAGAATTGTAAGGGATGGATTGATAAGATGTAGGCTAAGGAAGGAAGCGAGAGAAATACAGTTTCTTTGTTATTATGGTTCTAACTGTATAAAACAAAACTGAATCTGATAATTTGTTGGTTGTGATCACAAACCCCGCAAGGATGGTTTCAAGTGTGAATAGATGAGCAGTTTTGATTTAATAACAACATTGAGGGTCATGAGTGGTCAGAATGGATTGTTCTGGGGTGAGATGAAGGAGATAGTGTACAGCAGTTATTTTAACAGGGAGAGGCAGGGAGGACAAGTTGCGAGAGGGAAATAACAAAGGTCATGTGAGATAATAGCTGTGTTTTCTGGACTGGCTTGATGCACCTATATTTTCTCCAAACCCACAAGTTCCAATGAAGTACCTGAAGTGTCCCTGAGTGAAGGTCCCACCAGCAATATCAATTATATATTACAATCAAACATGCCTGAAGGATAAAATGCAGGTCAAGTTTATTTAACGCTTCAGCAACAAATGCTGTTGCTTTCGCTGCACTTTGTATGGCACTGTGCTCTGATCACTATGAAGTCCTCTCTGATGGCAATTGGTCTCACTGCCTGTTGCATGTTTGTACTTATGATTCTGCCTGGCAATAGTTGCATCTTGACTTGCAGGAGACAATAATGGAAAGAATAATACAACCTAGGCGGAGTCAGTTGAAGTGTGCTTGACCCTGAAATAATTCCACAGAGGCCGGTATCTCATCATCAAGTCACCCTTTATTTACATGTGGAGAGTCCTTGACACTGATCCAGCTCTCTCAGAGCCAGCTCTGACTGAACAGGATGTCTGACACTCCTGTTCTCATTTGTCAGCCAAGGCTCCTTGATTGGACCAGATTAACAGCACAAATCAGGGAACTCTTATTCTATGAGGTCCATCTGGCTGACCGCATTACAATCACTACAGACTTTAGATCACCAGAAGACTAGAAAGAATCTAATGGAAAGTGTCTTCTGCTGAATATAGGCAATGACCCGGTAAATAGATTTGTGATGATATCTCTGTTCAGGACTTTGATCACTCACTTGTGCATTATAAAATTCTGCGGAATCAGGAGGACTGCTAATTAGATAAAGTGACCTCTGCCCCGGTGGCCAAACTAACCAGTCAGTGAAGATTGTGAAGCTTTGAAAAACCTACTGGAATTTTTTATCCTGAAATTGCTTTGAAACATCACTGTAGCAATTCCTCCAAAATGTCAGCAATGTGATCCTGCTACAGAACAACTGAGACCCACAAAAAATAACTGGGACGTTACAGTGACTAATCAACTATCTCAGTAATTTACAACAGACCTGGGATTTTTTTTGTCGCCCTAATTACAGAGTGTCGAGAGATTACATTCCTGTTGGGTTACAACTGGTTTGTCAGAGTTTCTGCTTTGTTTCCTTTGAGTCTTATATCTATGCGTGAATAACAGGGCGTGTAAAATTTCGGCAACTGAACAATGGTGAGAGATAGCAGGTGTCGCGAAACAATCTGTAAAATCTGTCCAGGAGGCACTTCTAAATATAGGTTTGCACCACTGAAAGGGTTAAGAACAAAGTTTGGTAATTCCTATATACAATACAAACTTAAAACAGCAAGTTAATACCCACGGTTGTCGCTTTTGCAAATGCTAAATCACTTGTGATACAAACACATTGTTCTAATGCTCACAGTTAACTAAACACTTGCTGAAAGTCAGTGGGTAAAAAAAAAGTTAAATTTTAATCTTCAGCCTCGAGGCTATATCAAGGGTCAATGGAAAATCTAAACATAGAGTTTCAAAAGTTCACCAAAAACTTGGGCTGTGAACAGACACTAACTATTGGATCAGGTTGAAATAAGTTCCTTTAAATTGGTGAAACAATTGATCTAATGACACCAGAGAGCACTGTCAAAACTATTTGACTGGCCCACGGTCTCAAAGTCTTACAGCACAGAAGGAGGTCATTGGTCAAGCTGTCCAATTATTCCCATCCCACATGTTTTACTTTTCAAGTATCTATCCAATTTCCTATTGAAAATTATGACTGAACCACTTGCCATTGCTCCTTCAAGCAGTGAAGATCATACAGTTTGCAACTGTAAAAGGAAAATCCTGGTCGGCTTTCTCTTGGGTCATAAGCCAATTATTTTAAACTTTTACTCTCTGGATACTGATTTTCCTAGCAGTGCAAACAGTTTCTCCCTATTTATTCTATTAAATCCCTCTATAATTTTTGCAATTAGTTCATCTTCCCTTAAACTTCTCTGCACGAGAACAATCACAGCTTTAGTGTCTCCATGTGCCTCAAGGCCATCATCTCTGGTGCCATTTCAATAAATCACCTCTTCACTATCTGAATTGTCTAAACATCCTTCCTAAGGTATGGCTCAGAATCAGACACAGTACCCCAACTGGATACTCTAGAAAAGTAATCCTGTTGAAGAAAGTCATGTATTTTGTTTTCAACTCAGTTATGCCACTTCTTTCATGTAATAAGCAACAATAATCAATAAATTTAAAATGTCTGCACTTTAGTAAATGTCTGAATATCATTCAAAGGCAATTTTGGTCAACAGCAAATTCTTTCATGGAAACACAGGGATTTACAAGACTTCCAAAACATGTATGCTATGAACTTATTAGAAAAAGCCCTCATTATTCCAACATTATTCTGTGTGGATTTCCCTTAACCTGTGTGGGTAAGGTTAAGAATTTACTAAACAAACTTTACCTGGGATGACCTTAATTGATTCCTACTACCGAATTATTGCATGATTAAAGGTATACCAGTAATGGATTCTTTTCCAGGGTCAGGTCTTTGACTGCTGAAGCATGAAGATGGCAACTAGTTTAGTCTCATATTCACTCAGAGTTGCATTTTCCTTCATTTTTAAAGAAATGAAAATAATACATTTGAGGCTGTCTGTTAATTAATATTCCTGGAAGAATCATTCTTTCGAGGGTGTAATTAAAATGAAGTCTTGACATATCCAGGAATGAGTATTTGAATATTTCCTTAAAAAAACTGCAAGGCAATTAAAACATTAAGTTAAACAAAGCTTTCAAACTGATACATAAATACTGCTGTTGCCTTTTATACATTGCAAGTAAATTCACTACCAAGGGGATCGATTTCAAACAAGGTCCTTGCATGAGCAAACTATAAGCACAAATGAGACAAGGCAGAGGGCCACAGCACGTAGACATGTGAAAGAGCAGGTTTCTGCAGCATGCAGTGTTTAACAGACAAGAGTAAAGCAAGCCTCTAATGACAGTTCACACAGCCCACTCAAGACAGAAACAGAGACAGTTGCCAACATACACCTAGCACTTACCCTTGGCTCCGGCTACATGTTAGCAAAGCAAGAGAACAAAGCATATTGAGGTGAACCAAATCGACAGTAGATAGATATAGGGCTGTGCTGATCAAACAGACTGATGCAACCAATTAAAAGTCTTTGACATCAGGCTAAAGTGTTTTGTACAGCACTCCAGCATGATCTTGGACAGTGGTGGTTACAATAAAGGACCGGCTATTATTGCACTCAGCTGCACATTGCAATAGGTGCAATATTTTCAAAATCAATCTTGGGAAGTTAGTATTGCTAATAAGGCCAGCATTTATTGTTCCTTCCTACTTGACATTGAGAGGTTGGTGGCAAATTGCCTTCTTGAACCACTGCAGTCCATTTGGTGCAGGTACACCCACATTGCTCATTTTTTAAGAAAAATTAACTGTATGGGATAAAAGACAAATTTGTTACAGTTGATAATGTGGCAACAGTGCAGCAGTATTTTATTGGTGTGGGCTCTTGCTTGGCTCATCCAGAAAGAAAGCCTGCCAACACGTCCCAATTGAGTAGCACTGCCCCTTCAAACAGTAATGGAACACAAAAAACGATTGTTGAGTTTTTCACTGAGCCACTGATGACAAGTGGAATAATACACACACACGCACTCACTCACACACACACAAACATATACTACCTTATCAAATGGCAGAACAGGCTTGATGGACTGAATGGCCTACCCCTCCTAAGTCAAATGGTCAACAAGTTCTCTCTCAGACACACACACCGCCCACACCTCTGATCAGATACTACAAACTTGTTCCACAGAAAAATGCCATTACCAGAACGATTCAAGCAGTTTCAAACGTTTATAAGTTTGGAATTGAATGCAAAGGAATTAGAACACATTTGGTGCGACATTATTGCCCGAGGATAGTGACTCCATGGCTGGTGATTGCATCCTTTTTAGAAGAAGTCAATATGTCGTAGCACACATTTAACTGAATTAGTAACGGAATAATCAATGCGTTCTGCAGCAACCTGGAGGACTAGAAGTAAATTCCAAACTTGACTGTTGGACAAACGTACTGACAATGGTGCACAATCCTGAAAATGGAGGAGCTGAAACATAGATATATTTACAAAATGAAAGACAATATATTTACTTACAAAAACATGGTGCAGAAGATGTAAACAAGATGCTTTTACAATGGGGCAACTCAGAAAATTTGCAGGCAACCACTGTGACTTTCTTTTCAGGGTGGCAGTTTGCTGAAAATTGTTGGATAAAACCCACTACTCCGATCCTACCATTGCTGAGGGTTGGACTATTTTGCCAAGGACCCTAAAGTAAGTGGCCCAGGGACAGCCTGAAAAAATGCTCAAATAATTTAAGTATTTGAAATGCTGACTGGTGATGTCAAAATCACTTCATTATTACCAGATCTAACTAGAACGCACGTGTGAAGTACGTGTTCCGCAGCTCGAGCTAATAATTCAGTTAAAGATCCAGTTAAAGCCCAAAGATATGTCCTTATCTATTTCTGTGGGCCAGAACGATTAGGAAGCCTTTCAATATTGTGGTGGCCAGCAGGGAAAGGGTGACAAATCATGGGCCCAGGTGCTACTCCTGGCCCAGGCTCCCACCTCCCAGCCTGAGCACAATGATCCCCTAAATCCTCAGGCCACAGTTATCCAGTCCTGACGCTACCCTTGCTTGTCCTCAGTTCTGGTGGTCAGGTGGCAGCTCTGTCCTAAGTTTGTGCTAAACTTCACGGCAATGCAGGAACCTAAAAATCTGTGTGTGAACAAACCATAAGTAAACCATTTCAAGTTACTGCATATGTGGTCCCTCAGACAAATGCAAATACACTGAACAATTAAACAAATTGCCCCTACAGCACAAGAAAGAGAGTCCATTGGTTCTCAATACTCATTTTCTACCTGCAGTTTACCAGCTCTGTGATAATGAGTCTTACCAGCAAAGCAAACTAGGGCTTTTGTCAACAATATGTTGCAGCTTTATAAGGCTTTGTTTAGGCCACACATTCAATTTTGGTCACCACATTATAGGAAGCATGTGGAGGCTTTGGAGAGGGTACGGAAGAGGTTTACCAGGATGCAGCCTGATATGATCTTTAAGGAGAGGCTAGAAAATCTCAGGTTGTTTTCTGTGGAGCAGTGGAAGCTGAGGGAGACTTGATAGGAGTTCTAAAATTATGAGATGGATAGGGTTGACGGTCAGAATCTTTTTCCCAGAGTTGAAATGCCTAATACTAGGGGGAATGCATATAAAGTTGAGAGGGGTAAAGTTCAAAGGAAATGTGAGGGGCAAGAGTTTGTTTTTTTTTTACACAGAGCATGGTAGGAGTCTGGAACAACTGCCAGGGGTGTTGGTGGAGGCAGATGTGATAGGGGCATTTAAGGGACTTTTAGATAAGCACATGAATATGCAAGTAATGGAGGAATATGGACCAGGGGCAGGCAGAAGGGATTAGTTTAATTTGGCATCATGTTTGGCACAACACTCTGGGCTGAAGGGCCCATTCCTGTACTGTACTGATCTATGTTCTACGGTTTATGTTGTACAACACTAGACACCTGGCTACCACATTCTGTCACCTGTCTTGCCACAAACAATGTGCAAGAAAAATCTAACGTCTTGCTTCTTTATGTCAAGATCAACATTGCACAAGGCATAAAGAGCATGTAAACATTTTGAAGCAAAATCTCTGAATGGTCAGAAAAGTAATATTTTAAATGACGTTTTGTTTTATTGTGACTTTGATGATTATCAGATGTTGGTCAATGGAAGTTTGCTTCTCATTTTTAGCTTTCGGTCAAAAAATACCGTCATATGTCGCACATATGCCAGGGTGCAGCCTAATCCTGCCTCTATTTCTCTAAACAAGAATGGATAGACTTCTTTTTTGTGCTTTACTACAAAACATTCTTGCTTCTGTTACCAGAGAAGTCATAATAAATACAGTATCGCCTGACTGCACCTTTGTTCACAACTCACTATTGTTTATCTATTCTTGATGTCTATTTAGGTAAGATTGTCATTTCATGGATGATTCTGTAGAAAGCTTTCCTGCTACATCTTTTAAAAGTCCCTGCAATTGATTTTCCTTCATTCTCATAATACTGCAATCACTATGGTTGAACATAACACTTGCTGAGCTGCCCGATGGTGAACAACAGCCTTTCTCAACTCAGTGTGCAGACAATGAACCTGGTGTGTAGACCACAAGCTGTGGATGGAAGGACATATATTTGCTGCAAGATGAGCAGATAGCTCATTTATTGAGACTTCTTTTTTTCGTGCATGCATAGTGTGCTCGAACATTGAAAACTTAGATATTACAACATTGGTGTGAAGCGTGATTTGAGACTTCTTCATAACAAGGAAAAATTCTTATGGAACAGTGTAAAGATGTTAGCTTTTCCACATTTTCTTTACTAGTACAAAAATGCTACACCTAACATGCTAAAAGTGATGTTATTTAACAATGCTAATATTTGCACAGACGGTACTCTTAGCTCCCAAACAGATTTTTGAAACAAAACCACATCACAGCCATGTCTCCATATGACCCAGCCCAGAGTTTACATGAGAAGAGAAAGTTAAAATAGAAAAATTGGAAGCTTACTAATGCATCAGAAATGTAAAAAGCAATCAATTAGTATCAGAATTGTGATTAAGAAACCTGTCACTGCAAAGTAATGGGAACTTGGTATTAACAATACTTATGGCCAGGATTACTTTATCATAGTGCTGAGCACACCAGAAAAAAAAAATCACAGGCTGGTAATACAGACACCTGCACGGAATCTCTGCTCTCTCTTCTAAATTAAGGACATATGGAAAAGATAATGGCACATTTTTAGGAAATGTCTAAGAAAAGACTTCTCAACAATTCTGTTTATGAGATTGATGGCCAAGTATACATACTAACAAGTATTAAGTGTGAGTGTGGTCCAAACAGCACATGTCAAAAGTTTGCACAAAGTTGATTTTAGCTATTTGATTGAGCTGTTACTGCATCAGGGAATAAATTCAACTTGCAATTCACGTCGTGGCATTGAACACTCATATCTTCAAGAGCTTCACATATAACCAGACTGTGCAACACTCGTCACATGATAATGAAATAACCAACAGGATGGGCTGGTGGGCTGGCAACATGGTCGCCGTCAATTTAAGTGGTCTTGCACTGCTTCAATGGAATCCAGCTGGTCCTGCTCATATACTCCTGCATCTTATTACATCTGACAGTCACTTGTCAGAATACTTCAATGTCAGCACTTTAAAAACAAACGTCAACATGTGCTGGGTGCTGAAAAGTACGCCTTGCCTTGCCTTGAGAGGCTTCATACACACACGGCCTCTCAGTGACATTACACAGTGTTTTCGAGACAGCTTTACCAAGGAAAAGACAGTCACCCATTTCCATCTGGAACGAACTTTTGTAAAGAAAATCTGAAATGGGACATAGTGTTTTTTTTAGGTTCATCCCAAGTAACTCCATAACACAGATTTCTGTGCTCTTTAGGCTGTTCCCAGAGATGTCTACATAGAAAAAAAAAAAATCAGTGCTGCTGGAGGACCATCAACTTGCTGAAAGATGCTCATTAGTTTGCCAGAAACTTGCTGATTTTCAACAGAAAGTGCTGTCCTATTGCTGGGTGTTGCAGACTGACACATTCAAAATACATGACTGCATACTGAAGGATACATTAAAGCTTGGAGAAGCCACAAAGACTCAACGGGGAAAGCCCAAAGTCTAGGGTCAACTGACCATAGTGTTTAAAGGGACTGGAGACTGCGTAAACTCCTTCAGGGTGTTTGCACCAAAGAGCTTTTGATGCGAAATTTAAATGTAATTTATGAATTTCACCTGAGACTGTAAGTGTAATCAGGCATATGGGTGCCATGTATTGTGTTGTAAAGATTAAACTACTACACTCTGTGTAATGTTAAATTAGCACTCATATTTTGTGCCTTTACAAACATTTTGAATAAGTTATAGCTTGGGAAACATCTGATGATATCTTAATGTGTTTATAATTAATGCATTTACAACATCGCTGAAAAATAAATAACATAGGAGTTCTCATTATTTTCATATTGCTGGACAAAGTGGCAAGTCATTATTTCCTAGCCATCCTTGTTTTATGTGTAAAAGCAAATAGAACAGTATTTACTGAAAAACAATGCACCTTTATGAATGCAGGTTGACAAAAGTTTGTTGCATAGCTCTAATATTTGACAATTGAATGAAGTGATGCCTGAAGCCTACAATGAAATATACAGTTCAGAATCAATGTCCTGAATCATCCAAGCGGTCCCAACACGTGTCTTTCAGGTTACATCTGGTCTCTGACTACGAAACAGCTTAGAAAGAAGGCTAAGGACAAAGTGTTTTAGCCATCTGGGTTTCTTATCTCTCAGGTCATTCACGGGCCTGTGAGGTCTACAAAAATTCCTCTATGACATAATATCTATTCTTCCAATCATAGTTGAATTAGTAACCACATGCTTCTGATGGCAATGCTTGTACATTGGATAACTAAACATGGAAACATAACACTGCTGAGAAAATTACAGGGCTCACATGCTCCTCTGGTATTTGGTTTGTAAGGATTGTGTGACTGGAAAGCATTGACATTTTGTAGCTTCTAAACAAATCATTAGTAACAGTAAATTGGTTTGGTGTACTCACAGAATTGAGAGATTGGCACATCTGGTAACTGTGCACTTCCTCCCTTTGCATTCAACTTCTGGACCTGGGATGGAGGGACAGGTTTGTAGGACTGGCCTGTAGCTCTGTACATAGCTTGAACCCACAACACTCGATCTTGTTCATCATCACTTGCAAACACGACTGTGTCACCTTCTTTAACTGCATTGAAGAATGCCCGGCCACCATCCAGACCTACAAGTGAATGAACAGAATCAAGTTATAGTTTCCTTTCTCATGCTCAACTCTTGTTTAAAAAGTCAACCCTACCTCACTAATCAAGTTCCTTCTTGAAACTAGAAACTTCTCTTGGCTTTCCTTGATACTGATTCCTTTAGATTTAGGATCTGGTCTGTAAACCTTCCCAATTCAAGAATATTTTGTGTGCACTGTACAAAAGCTAAACCTAGCACTTCAAGTATAATCAATCAGTCTTGTACTTTGTCAAACCTTGACCCAAAACCTGTACATACGTATTATGGTGCTTTACATATACACCCTAATGTTCCACTGTATCTTTGAATTATATCTTCACTTTGCCATGACTTTGAGAATGCACCCCAAATTTCCCTGCTCTAATCTAATTAATTGAATATTTAAGATTACTTTTGGTAAATGGATAAACATTCAAAGCTGCTAAAACTCTTAGCAAAATAACCTGTGCAGGATAGCTCTTTTAACACATCGGTCAGAAAGTTTTTCACTTTTAAGCGATGAAGATTTGATGGGATAAAGCCTGACACTAATCAGCTTTATTTTTCATAGAAACATATAGCATAGAAGGGAACTGTTCAGCCTATTGAGACAGCTAGACTATTAGTCCCACGTACGTAACGGCCTTTTTGCCTCCCCTATGTTGGCTTTCGAAACAGTTGAAAACGAGAGGACACATTTCACTCAAAACATCACGAGATATATTATTTACATTTATTTATTGTGATGTGCAGGGTTGAACCAATCCAAAATCAGGAACACCACACAAAATGTGCAGCAAACAAATATACATTTTGACACAAATTGCAGAGTCCAACTGCAATACTCATTCTTCATACAGCAAGAAAAGAAGTACATTAGAAAGTCAGAGATAACAAGGCGTGGGGCTGGATGAACACAGCAGGTCAAGCAGCATCATAGGAGCAAGAAAGCTTGACGTTTCGGGCCTAAACCCTTCATCAGAAATGGGGGAGGGGAAGAGGGTTCTGAAATAAATAGGGAGAGAGGGGGAGGCAGATAGAGGATGGATAGAGGAGAGGATAGGTGGAGAGGAGGCAGACAAGTCGAAGAGGCGGGGATGGAGCCAGTAAAGGTGAGTGTAGGTGGGGGAGGTAGGGAGGAGATAGGTCAGTCCAGGGAGGACGGACAGGTCAAGGGGGCGGGATAAGGTAGGTAGATAGGAGATGGGGGTGGGGCTTGAGGTGGGAGGAGGGGGTAGGTGAGAGGAAGGACAGATTAGGGAGGTGGAGAAGAGCTGGGCTGGTTTTGGGATGCGGTTGGGGGAGGGGAGATTTTGAAGCTTGTGAAATCCACATTGATGCCATTGGGCTGCAGGGTTTCCAGGCTGAATATGATTTGCTGTTCCTGCAGCCTTCGGGTGGCATCACTGTGGCATTGCAGGAGGCCCAGGAAGGACATGTCATCTGAGGAATGGGAGGGGGAGTTGAAATGGTTCGCGACTGGGAGGTGCAGTTGTTTGTTGCGAACTGAGCGCAGGTGTTCTGCAAAGCGGTCCCCAAGCCTGCGCTTGGTTTCCCCGATGTAGAGGAAGCCACAACGGGTACAGCGGATGCAGTATACCACATTGGCAGATGTGCAGGTGAACATCTGCCTGATGTGGAAAGTCTTCTTGGGGCCTGGGATTGGGGTGAGGGAGGAGGTGTGGGGGCAGGTGTAGCACTTCCTGCGGTTACAGCGAAAAGTGCCGGGTGTGGTGGGGCTGGAGGGGAGTGTGGAGCGGACAAGGGAGCCACGGAGGGAGTGGTCCCTCCGGAAGGCAGATAAGGGTGGTGAGGGAAAAATGTCTTTGGTGGTGGGGTCTGATTGCAGATGGCGGAAGTGTCGGAGGATGATGCGTTGGATCTGAAGGTTGGTGGGGTGGTATGTGAGGACGAGGGGGATTCTTTTTTGGTTATTATTGCGGGGCATGAGGGATGTGTTCCGGGAAATGCGGGAGACACGGTCGAGGGCGTTCTCGACCACTGTCGGGGGGAAGTTGCGGTCCTTGAAGAATGAGGACATTTGAGATGTACGGGAGTGGAATGTCTCATCCTGGGAGCAGATGCGGCAGAGGCGAAGGAATTGGGAATAGGGGATGGCATTTTTGCAGGAGTGTGGGTGGGAGGAGGTGTATTCCAGGTAGCTGTGGGAGTCAGTGGGCTTGAAATGGACATCGGTTTCTAGGTGGTTGCCCGAGATTTCACAAGCTTCAAAATCTCCCCTCCCCCAACCGCATCCCAAAACCAGCCCAACTCATCTCCACCTCCCTAACCTGTTTTTCCTCTCACCTCAAGCCACACCCCCTTCTCCTATCTACTAACATCATCCCGCCCCCTTGACCTGTCCGTCCTCCCTGGACTGACCTATCTCCTCCCTACCCCCCCACCTACACTCACCTTTACTGGCTCCATCCCCGCCTCTTTGACTTGTCTGCCTCCTCTCCACCTATCCTCTCCTCTATCCATCCTCTATCCGCCTCCCCCTCTCTCCCTATTTATTTCAGAACCCTCTTCTCCTCCCCCATTTCTGATGAAGGGTTTAGGCCCGAAACGTCAAGTTTTCCTGCTCCTCTGATGCTGCTTGACCTGCTGTGTTCATCCAGCCCCATGCTTGTTATCTCGGATTCTCCAGCATCCTCAGTACCTTTTATCTCTGATACAACATTAGAAAGTCAACTCACCAGCATATCCCACCCTCTCAGCTGTCAGATTAAAACATTCTGATGTGCAAGCACAAAATAGTCAATAGTTGTCTCTCTGGTAGTGTATACCTGGCTGGTGCTCTGTGTAGTCCACCGTGTATCCTTCTAGTTGCATTAATTCCTGAGGTTCAGACTTCTTTTCTCTGTAACTACACATTGCAAATGTGTATTGGCTAACCTGAAACAACAGGCATGATTGATTTAGCTGTGTGGGTATATTTCACTGGATCCCCAGGTAACACTACGTAAATAATACAGAACAATTATCTCATTTGCAAAAGTTAATGCAAAATTTGTCACATGGAAACACATCCCCTTGGAATGAATATGTTTATGTCATTAATACCTGTAATCCCAAGACAAAATAGGAAGAAATGTTAGACGAACTCGAATTGATCACTCACTAACCTGAACCAGGACAAAGTAGCGCTTCTTCCATCTCTTCCAAACCTTTTGCCCAAGTGCATATAGGTACCTGCAGCCAAGAAGCAAGATTTCAGGCAACGTGTGGGCAACAATCATTCCAGAGCGTACAATAAGGAGTTTATTTCAGGAAAAGAAACAAAAGGTGATTTGAAATAACCTAAGTACACTTGGTGTGCGAGGGTGTATGTCGGTGGGAGTGTGTGGTGATGTGTCGGGGTGTGTGCAGTTTAGGGATGTGACTGAGCATGGGGGTATGTGAGATGAAGTTGGGTCTGGGGGTGTGTGTAGGTAGGGAATGTGGCTGTGCGTGTGTGCGCGCGCACACACACAGTATATAATCAATGAAGCAAGCTGCATTGTCACACTCCTTCAGTGTTGTTGGAGCTTCACCCATCCAGGCAAGTGGGGGGGTATTCCACCAGACTCCTGACTTGTGTCTTGTAGATGGTAGACAGGGAATCAGGCAGTAAGTTGCTCATTGCCAAATTCCTAGCTTCTGACATGCTGGTCCAGGTCAATTTCTGGTCAATAGTAATCTCTGCGATGTTGAGAGTGAGAGATTCAGTGATGCCATTTATTGTCAAGGGGTGATAGTCGATTCTCCCTTGTTGGAGATTATCATTGCCTGGAATTTGTGTGGTGCGAATGTTACTTGCTCTTTATTAGCTGAGGTTTGAATGTTGTCAGGGCCTTACTGCTTATGAACACAGGCTGCTTCAGTATGAGGAATTGCAAAAGATGCAGTCTTTAGCAAACTTCCCCACTTCTGACTTTAAGATGGAGGTCATTGGTGAAGCAACTGAGAATGATTGAGCCTAGGAAACTCCAAACCCGAACTTCTGCACTGATATCCTGATGTTGAAATGACTGATCTCCAACAATTATAATGAACTTCCTGTGTGCTTATATATGACTCCAACCAATGAACAGACCTTTCCCTGACTCCACTGACTTTAGTTTTGCTCGGGCTTTTTGGTGCCATACGCGTGAAGGTCAGGCACTCTCTCACCACCTCTGGAACTTACCTCTTGTCCACATTTGGACCAAGGGTAATCATGTGACTTCTGGGAGCCATTTTTTAAGATTGTGTGGGTCCATTTTAAAGACATATTCATTTTCTTTACTAAGTGGATAATAATAAAAATACACATATGCGACAACAGTACTAGGAATAATGGAAGTAGGACACTCAGAATGCCATGTTTATAGTATCATTCATGAAATAAGACATGGCAGGGTGACCTACATAGCAGTGAAATCCAATTTCCACCCCAAATAAATTATCAACAAACTTTTCTGTCACATCTCCCTTGTAATGTGTGTAGGTTAGCAGAGTGGAGAATTACAAGCTAGTTCTTTCCAAAGAAATTGTGTTCACCTATTCAGTACGACTATAAACTTCACTCATAGACATTTATCTGCTCCCATTAGTCTACCTCCTTACACAAGTCCAAACCTACAGTTTGATCTGCAGATAATTATGCAACTGATCTGATCTCAACCATTCCAATAAGACATTATCATTCTGGCTTTCGATTTTGTTCCACTCTCAACCAGGATTGAATAGCAGCGCTCTCAGCAAACTTCATTTTGGACACATTGACTAGGCTAACATATCATGTCTGCCAGTGTCTGAATACACCAACAGAATTGGAAAAACAAGTCCTGTCAGAAAGACTTTCAGTTTTATGAAAAGCAATGCTATATGCAATAATCTGACATCAAAAAACACTGTATAAATACTGGTTAATGAGCTGTGTAAATGAGATAACTGTACAGTCAGATGGAGATGTACAAAGACATAAATCAGATCACCATAAAATCAATGTTGTGGAAAAATACAGAATTTTTTTTTTTCTTTACTTTAAACTGGATTATCTTTGTTGCGTAAAGCAGCCAAACCAGGGTGTTACTTGCTCCAGTAATTCTGCTAATCATCAAGAGTTGCAGATCATGGATGACAGCTCTTATATAAACAGCTCTTGACATTCTGTCGCATAATATGACCGTCTTTACTTCCCTTTATATGTACTGGACATATTAATATTGGGTGCCATGCCTCAAGGTTACTTTGCATCCCGTTGGCTAGAAGAACCAAATATCTCCCATAGCTCTTTTATAGACAGGAGATATAACAGCCTAGTTAGACAGGTGTACTTCACAAATCTGACCAGTGCTGTATTTCTGTTATCCTTTGTTTATCAGTCCCTATTAAGATAGCTGGTCTCAAATGTCCAAATGGCAGTCTACTTTAAGCCTGTAATCTGCTTACTTAGCACAGGATTAGCTAACAAAGAAATTAACACCATAGTCATAAAGCTGGGGTTCAACATGGTTCTCTGCGTTGCAGCACCAGGATTTACAAATTTAGTAACAACATTACAAGTTAATCCCAAAGCTCACTGTCTGTCACACATTCTTTCGCTAACCAAGGGAAGCTTATTGAAATCACTTGGGACATCCAACATCCAGCAGTCTATGGGAAAATCACAATGAGAGAAATACCATGGGTAAATGTGGCAGCTTTGTTGGCACTGAAATGAAGTGTTCCTTCACTGTAAAAACTGGCAATTCATATTTCAAGCTCTTCTGAAGTAATACAAATCATTTTAAAGGAACAAGAAAACCGTTCAGCAAAATCCACTGGGAGAATATGTTGTGTATGTAATAGTTTGTGCAGGCTTTGGTTTAAAATCCCAGAGGTTAGGAAAGTTGAGTTAGAAGCACAGGTTTTATTTTATTCATTCATGGGATGTTGTCACCACTGCCTGGACCAGCGTTTGTTGTCCATCTCCAACTGCAGTTGAGAACATGGTGGTGAGTTGCCTTCTTGAAGTGCTGCAGTCTATTTGCTGTAACTAGACACACAATGCCTTCAAGGGAGGGAGTTCCAGGACTCCGACCCAGCAACGCTAAATGAATGGCGATAATATTTCTAAGCCAGGATGGTGAGGGGCTTGGGGAGGAACTTGCAGGTGGTGGCGCTCCCATGTATTTACGGCCTTTGTCTTTCTGGATGGAAGTGGTTGTGGGTTTGGAAGGTGTTCTGTCGGGAACCTTAGTGAATTTCTGCAGTGCATCTTGTAAATTGGCACATTGCTGCTATTGTCAGTGGTGGAGGAACAGGATGCCAATGAGTTGCTAATCGAGCAGACTGCTTTTCAAAGATTCCCAAAGAGGCAGCCGGGGTGTACCATCTACAAGATTCACGGCAAGAACTCAACAAGGTTCCTTCTGCAGCTCCTTCCTGACCAGCAACCTCTACCAACTCCAAGGGCAAGGGGAGCAGATACACAGGATCACCACCATAACTAAGTCCCCTCCAAGCCACTCACCATCTCAATTTGGAAACATATTTTCAAAGTCCTGGAATCTCTTTCTAACAACACACTGGGTGTACCTAGATCCTATAGAGTCCGGCTCAAGAACACAGTAAACCAACACCTTCTCCAGGGCAATTAGAAATGGAAAAGAAATGCCTGCCTGTCAATCAAGTAAAACAATAGCACCTTTCAACATTAACCCTTTCAGGACGATGACCTGATCCAGGACAAGATCCACTCATGGTTACACTCTTATTGTGCTCATTCCTGGCACTGACTTAAGTTTCTCTCTATCTGTTCACCATAAGGGTACCACCATTAGCCCTGCCTCTGCACGCAAATACTGGTGGGGAGTTGGAGTCCAGTCTTCCATTCGCTATTGCCCTGCCTTAAGAGCTTGTGCTACTCTCCACAACTGTCCATCAAATAATATTGGCAATCTGTGAGGCTGCAATGGCAAGGAACCAGATTGTGAGGATGAAGTGAAAGCTTATTGTAATGTTTTCTCCTCCTTCGGGCTCCTCTCCCTCCCTGACATACCCATTGCAGGATTCAGTCTTGGCTGAGGCCAAAAGTATTGAGACTGTCCCACTCCCTTTGACTTCTAGGGCCAAGGTATTCGAGTGGTGCAGAGCGACTCTGCAACACTGACCAGATTTCCTCTGTTTCGCAGGCAGGGCACCATGTGGTGCTGGGAATCCTGCCGGTAGATTCACAGAATAGAATTATAAGTGCAGAAAAGGCCCTTCGGCCCATCCAGTATGTACTGCTAAAAATAAACTATCATCTACCACTAGTCTCACATTCCCACACTAGGCCCCTAGCCTTTAATGTTATGACACTTCAAGTGTTCATCCAAGTTTTTTTTTTAACAAATTGCGAGGCTTTCTGCCTCAACTACTGCATTCCAGACTCCATGGCCCCCACCACTCTCTTGGTGAAAAAAGTTTTCCCTCAAAGCCCCTCTAAACCCCTGCCTTTCACTTATGGCCCCTTGTCATTGACCCTTTGGCTAAGGGGAATAATACTTTTCTATTCACCCTGTCCATGCCCCTCATAATTGTATACATTCTTATCAGGTCCCCCCTCAACCTTCTCTACTCTAAAGAACCCAAGCCTATCCAGCCTCTCTACTTGGCTTAAATGTTCCATCCCAGGCAACATCCTGGTGCATCGCCTCTGGTCCCACTTCCAGTGCAATCACATCCTTCTGATAGAACTGCACACAGTACTCCAGCTGTGGCCGAACCAAAGTTCTGTACAGCCCCAACATGACCTCCCTGTTGATATAATCCATGCCATGACTCAGAAAAGCAAGAATCCTGTATGTTGCCTTAACAACCCTATTAGTCAATACTGCCACCTTCAGGGATCTGTGTACAAGCACCCCAAGATCCCTCTGTTCCTATGGACTTCTTAATGTCTTGCCATTCATCCAGCACTCCCTTGTCTTCTTCCTTCTTCCAGCCTGTCCTACATTACCTGATTGTAGTAGTGATTGCAGGGGATGAAAGGGAGACCAAGTCACTTTCTTCCTCACCACTACTCTGAAATGAAGCAAATGCATCACTGGTCTCTCTCTCCCTCCCAATATTTCGTGGAATATGACTGATCCGCATCTGGACATATTAAAACTGTGATTCCATGCGCTTCAAAATAATTTCGCAAATAAGTCTCATCCTAAAATGTATCAGCTGTGACTTAGCTTGTGCAGCTCAGCTCTGACTGATGAAGTGCTGCACTGTCAGAGAAGATATTGTTTGGAATGTGACAGTAAAACAGAGGTCCTTTCCCGCATGTGCAAAAGATCTCAGTTAACGATTGAAGAGGAGTAGGGGTCCCTTCTCGATGGTATCCTTGTCAACATTGATCCTTCAACCAATATCATTTTAAAATAATTGTCTATCAATTAACATATGTGGGACCTTGTCTTGTTTACTATTTACAAGTCACCACGACAATAGTGACCACAGTCCATCACTGACCATGCTTTAACAGCGACCATGCTACATGATGTATCTCACTGACTTTGAAGGGGTTTGAGACACATCTGGCAGCAGTTAAATGAGATTCAGAAATGTTCTGAGGAAGGGTCACTGGACCTGAAACATTAACTCTGATTTCTCTCCACAGATGTTGCCAGACCGGCTGAGCTTGTCCAGCAATTTCTGTTAAAAACCGAAAGAAATGCGGATGGTGTAAATCTGAGGAAGGGTCACCGGACCTGAAACGCTAACTCTGTCTTTTTTCCCTTCACAGATGCTGCCAGACCTACTGAGCTTTTCCAGCAACATCTGTTTTTTGTTGCAGCAATTTCTGTTTTCGGTTCTGATTTACAGCATTTGCAGTTCTTTCAGTTTTCATTCCAAAATGTAAGCTCTTTCACATTTTCCCCATTTAAATGAAGTAGGTTGGAGAGTTCTGCCTTTATTTTCTCCCCCCCCCCAAGTTGTTTCTCTAGTTTGTGAACCATCACAGAGGGTTGATCTCAGACATACCGATCAACATTAAGGTTGGTTATTGCTAAATTCATGCGAAAAAATTATCATTGTTGGAACCACAAAATGCATTTTTCCATTAGCAGTTAAATTAATGTATTGCATAAAAGGAGAATAGTGTTTTCTTTGTAGATCCAAATGGGAGCTGGCCTCTTCTTCCTCAGGAATGCACCAGCTTGAATTACAAGCTCATTATTTGAACATCTGAAACTTTGTACAAACAATGCTGAAAATCAATATATAGGGAAATCAATACATATAGCTACTTTTCTCTCTGAGAGCTCCTTCCTATAAAGAAAATTCTCCATCAAGGTCCAAAGAGCAATTTATGCAGTCTAAGAAATCTAGGACATTCTGATCAAGTTCAGTTAACAGCTGGCAAAAGTAATCATCCACTTGTGAAAATGATTTTCAGTTCATTCTCAAACACCTTTCAGACTCTTATGATCCCATTTAGCTGATAACAATACAGAATGGCTCTGGGCACTGCAGCATTCAGTGCTCGAGCCAATGGGGACCAAATGCCCAGAGGCACTTTCAGTCCTCAGTGCACATTCTATACTCCATCCGTGAAAGGAGCTGTCCGAATACTACATGCCTTCTTTTATTTTGCTGCTGCAAAAGTAAGCCATTTTCATCTTCATGCAGCAATTCATGGGAATAAGAAAGACAGTGACAAAATAATCTCCGATCATCCACGGAGACTGAGTGATTAATCGTTAAAATAATTGAATTATCATTCAAAATTCAGACCCCTTTTAGAGAAAAAAAAAGTTGATCAAGCTTTCAGCAATAGAACATCCTTTTTTTTTTACTAGGAGTTATTTACTTTAATAACATCCTAAAATTCAGGATTGTGCATTACACCTAGTTACAATGCTTCTATTAAGAGTTTTTGAAAACTACTCCCTCACTTCTAAGGTTTCCTTGAATGATCTGGGCTCCCACTGTCTCTTAGCAACCAGGACTGACAAAATAAAGATAAGGACGTGGACATGGACGGACGGACGGACGGACGGACACACACACACACACACACACGTATGCCTTTGCTCAAATGGTGCAAGCCAATATGATAGCACAGTGCTTGATATGATATAGTAGCTTTATAACTTGCACTCATCAGGACAAACACAAGAATATCAAACACTTAACCAGCATCAGTTTGCAAAATACAAACAAGCATCCATTATCAGCCATGGTTCCACACTTACTGAACAATCTCAAGTGTGCTCATACTTACATTAACAACCAGGCCAGTAACTTGCATCAAGACTCACTGTGATAGTGCATTGAGACCAAGTTTTCAGAATTGTCACAAGTGTAAAATAATTGATTAAATCATAGAATTACCAAATCCTACCTGTCTGAATCAGAGTTAAAGAGAATACACACTTGTTTTTTTTTTCCCCGTTTGACACGAAAATAACTATTTATTGCAAACGAACATTGTAAAACAATGGCAGAAAAGACATAAGAATTGTTAATCTAGAATTACATAACTTAAGATTTATTCTTTTTACATTGCTCCACACTCGAACACAGACACATACACACACAGAAACAGACAAATCAGAAATATCCAGAGGGAAAAGGAAACAGAAATCAGTCCTGTATCACCGTGCAATCAGCAAAACTCGGTGATATGGTTTCACCACAGTTTTGATTCTTTGCTGATGTCACAATGCTGTCTGCACAGCGATGATCCGTCTATAGTTCACTGTTGATACTTTTGGACCCGGAGTTTCTAGTTTCTCTTTAGGCCTTTTTTTTAAATGATTCCACTCGGCATCTCTGGATGTATTTATCCTGCTTTTACAAGTGGAGAAAGCAATTTTACAGTAAAAGGAGTGAGTGACAGAGAGAGATACTGATTTAGCCAACAGTTTCCTTCCTTTTCTCTTTCTGCATTTCACTCAGAGCCTGTATTTTCATTCATGGACATAAGACCATAAGACCATAAGACATAGGAGTGGAAGTAAGGCCATTCGGCCCATCGAGTCCACTCCGCCATTTAATCATGGCTGATGGGCATTTCAACTCCACTTACCCGCACTCTCCCTGTAGCCCTTGATTCCTTGCGAGATCAAGAATTTATCAATCTCTGCCTTGAAGACATTCAACGTCCCGGCCTCCACTGCGCTCCGTGGCAATGAATTCCACAGGCCCACCACTCTCTGGCTGAAGAAATGTCTCCTCATTTCCGTTCTAAATTGACCCCCTCTAATTCTAGGGCTGTGCCCACGGGTCCTAGTATCCCCACCTAACGGAAACAACTTCCCAGCGTCCACCCTTTCTAAGCCATGCGTTATTTTGTAACGTCCGCCATTTCTAAGCCATGCATTATCTTGTAAACATGGCTATTGCTGACTGGCCAGCATTTATTGCCCTACCCGTGGTTGTCCTTGAGAAGGTGGTAGTGAGCTGCTGCCTTGAACCAATGTAGTCCATGTTGTATAGGTAGACCCACAATGCCCTTAGGGAGGGGACTACAGGTTTTCGATCCACTGATAGCGAGGAACAGCAATATGTTTCCAAGGCAGGATGGTGAGTTACATGCATTGACCCAGTTTCTGCAAATGAAAGGAATATGCTCAAGCCTTTGGAGTGTTTTGAATGGCTTGAGGAGTGTGTTGCACCTGTGGTTTTCCATTCCTTTTTCAACGGCAAAGCTTTGCCCAATCTGGGTCAATTTGCCAATTAATCAGCACCCATTTCCTCTGGAACATAAATTTCTGCAATGTCTGCAAATTTGACATTCTTGCATTTATCCTACTGACTGCAGGACAAAAAGCTTTGGCATCATGATCCCTTGTTCAGCAATAAGTAACTGACTCACTGATTCTGATTGTCCTTCAGGCTGGACTCCACCAAAATAAAACACAATCCCTCACGTCTCAATAGCTAAGATTTCTAGTTGCCTAGAACTGCAAACAAATCTCTGTCTTTTTGTCTGCCATTATTTCATTTTTAGTTCTTGTATACCACTCTTTGCTTTACTTTTTTTTTAAACTCTCCTGGAATTGATTAAGACTTTGGAGCTGTCGTTAAGTGAGAAAGTGTGGGAGGAGGAGAGGTTTTAATCAGCCAGCAAGGATGACTTCATCAGGAGGGTTAGTCTTGTCAAAAGAACATATAAAAGTTGGATGTGCTTGGATAATCAGTCTTCAATAAAAAAAATCAGCCAAACAAACAGAAACAATAAATCTCCTTCTGCAGTACATGCTTAAACATTCAGTGTGCACATCAACTGTTAAATAAACACCTTAATTATTTTTTAAAGAAGTTGCAACTAAAATCTATATATACACAAATGTATCCAAGGCCAATCTTTACTTGTAATTGATTTATTTACAGATGAAACATTGCAGGTATAAATCTCTTGACTCCATCTAATTCCTATGTCAGTAAGCGTCTCTTCAGGTGTGCTTTTTGTTTTGAATACCCACCATTGAATTAACTCATGGAAACAACTACAGACTCCCCACTAGGGCAATGCAACAACAAAAATAAGGAAGGGTAGGGAAACAGGGAGAGGGCTAAATTAAAATAGAGTTGGAGAGGGAAATAATGTGTTTCATCCCCACAGTACCCACCTTCTGTAGGCATCCAAATAATGGTCTCCAACTGGACATGTTTAACTTCAATTCATTCAATTAGCAATTGGGAATCATGATTTAGAAAATAGCAAACTGACAGGGTGAAGATTACACACTGTTTTTCAATTAGCTCCGCATCTGGGCTACAATGTAACCCAAATGAATGAAATGGAAGTCCAATTTCTCTGTTGGCTTCATGATTTGGAATCTAATGTTCTGAGAAAATCTGGGTGAGGACTCTCAGTTCTGACAGTAATACCTTGAAGCGCTGTACTCTTTGATACTAATTGTCAAAAGGGCAACAAGTCTGTTTAGACATAAATATTGTTGGAAAATGTCAAAACATTATAAAGAACTTCAAAAACAAAGTTGCTAGAAAAGCTCAGCAGGTCTGGCAGCATCTGTAAAGGAAAAAAACAGAGTTAACATTTCAGGTCCGGTGACCCTTCCTCAGAACTTATAAAGAGCTTGGTGTTTTAAATAGCCTTTGATGGTTAGGGTGTTTTTTGTCAATTATATGAGCCAAAGTCAGTGTCAACTAATGGCAATATCAAGCATTCCCAACTCATGTTGCAGAATTTTAAATATCAATTAGGGTGGGTCCAAGTCAGGTTGTTCAGGAGAATAAAACATGTTTTAATGTCACTCCAATTCATGCTGTTTCACTTTAACATTGGAAAGTCAATGGGGCTTATACTCCTATGCAGCATCACTGTCACATCGCTGCTTATCCCCAACTTTACGCAATGACTAAGTGACAAGCATTGCGGTCAACTCCAAATGTAGCCATGACTGAGTGGTGATTCCCTCACACAGTTTTCCAAACTGGTGTATGGAGCAAAAGAAGCCTCTGTGACCTTGGACAAGGGCAAGAGAGAGCGGAGTCCATGAAACAAGACTTCAAATACTGGAAAAACTATGTGCAGGATTCAGATGAAGCTGGATACTTGTAATGTCACAGGGGAAACGGGGCCGGCAGTATCGAAGCAAGATGGTTTGAAATGACATTTTGTGGCACTAGAGTGAAGTCCAATCCAGCTCCCACCTCAAGGTGCTATTTCCTGGGGATGAAGGATGCTTTGTGTTGGATTAAATTCTAATGTTAGGCTTCTTAGCCTGAAAAAACATTGAGAACAGACATAGTCGTTCTCTGCTCAAACGTGATTCACTTTTTCTTTTGGAGCTCAGGGTTGTGAACGTGCAGGCAGAAGGTAGCTGCATTGTATGTAGAAAGATATATTTTCGGTTTTGTTTTCTATCTATAATTTATTATATTTAAAAGTTATTCCATTTAGCAATGTGAAGTATTTTAATTTACTGGGTGGTTTTTTGTTTCCCTCTGAAAAGAATGATGCTCAAGCTTTAACGTGGATTCTTACAGGAAACAATAATTCACTTAATGTTGTTTCACTTAAAGAATTTCAGGAAGGCAACCACTACTTTAAGTGAGGATTTTAGGCATCTAAGAGTGCTCCAGTGGACCAAAGAAATCAGTGATATTCACACAGATGACCAAAACATATTCCATTTGACAGCTCTGACAATTCTTGCCTTAATAAATAGAAAGGTTCACCAGAAACAAACTAAATTTCTCGAGCAACTTCCATGACCTCAGGATATCATCAATGTTGTCAGGAAGGTAGCAGCACAGCTAATTTGCCCATAGCAATATTTGACAAAGACTCATAAAATAAATGTTTCAGTGATGTTGCTCAAGGGGTAGACGTTAGGCAGAACAGTAAGTGGAATTCCTCCGCCCATCTTTAAGATGGTGCTGTGATTTGTTTTAAACATACAACCTGAGAAGTCAAATGGGACTCAGTTTTAATGTCTGTTCTGAAGGACAGCACCTTGGATAGTGCTGCAGGTGTCAGCCTGGATTGTATACTCCAGCACCTCGAGTGAAGATTGAACCCATATCTTTCTGGCTCAGAAAGCATTAAAAAGCTAACAAAAGAAAGGATAGAATATCCAGAAATATTACACAATTTTGGTTCAACATTTGGTTATAGACTCTCCAGTTTAGCAATGGTCTGAAATCATTCGGAGGGTGGTAAAGCAGGATGGTATGCCTGCATGAATAGCACTGAGAACTGATCAAATTCCACCTCTGACTGGCCATGTGCAGTGTCAGTCCCGAAACCCACTTTTTCTGCAGCCCATTCAAAGGTTTTGCAGTCAGCTGCAATGCCAACCCATCCGGTCTCAATTATTCAAAATAAGTTCCAATCATCACACACTTTGAGTACCAGCATCAGAACAGCTAGCTCAGAACATGGCACTGCCGCTTTCTGATTCAGAGAAACATGCCCTGGCTTTGATTATTATTGTCCTCCATTGGTTAGTCCCAGAGCATGATGAACATGAATTCAAAACACAGCTCACAAATTTGCCCAAGAATCCAAGGACATGCAGCGGTAAGAGTCCCTTTTTCAAGAGCTCAACTCATTCTTTGATTTGTGCTCAGAAACTATTTCAGCATAAAGTGATGGATGGGTCTGCTGCAAGCCAGAAAGCTGTCCCACCCTCGAGGAAAAGCAAAGCCTTGGATATGACTTGCCCACACTCAGGTATCAATTTAATTAATCTAAATAACGAAAGGATAAAGAGCCATCTATTGACCAGTGGTGTTACTGCATGAGGATAATTCGCTCAGTTGTCACTGAACTAGCTAAAGAGGCAGCAAAGAACGCTGAAGGGGAAAGGCATTCTGATTAAGTGAAGTTGAACTAATAATGCCAGTTAATCTTTTATCTGTGCTTTTTTCCATAACAGCTTAGTGCTCACTTTCAAGGTTCTATTTTGTACAGATAAATTAAGCAAGTTCACATCTAAAATCATTTCCAACATGCTGTGTGAGGACAACAAAACTCCTTCTCCATACTCTAATGCCGTCAAAACGTTCATTCAAAGAGGTGACATTTAGATCAAGGCCACAGTTTATAAAGAAAAAGATCTTGTAATATTTGACAGCTGTGTATATTTTTGATAAGTAACAGCATAAATCTGATAGATTTGACTTTTCTCAGATACATTAATAATTAGCCACAGGATGTAAAAAGATACTCAGAGCAATATTTTATCGCACTGTTAGTCTAAACAGCTTAAACACTAATCTTTTTGGCCTAATATATGCGAGTGGCACATAGGATGTTCATGAATCCATTTCTATATTTAATCTAGCACCTTTTGGCATCAGTTAAGCTGCCAGACTTCATCCCATTCTCACTGATCTGCATCAATGCTCTAATGAAGCAAAAAATGAGGTTATTAGTCTTTCTGTGGACCAACACTGCAGGCACCCACATCTGTCCTGTATTTTTACCACCACTTTGATTGGTTTTCTTTTGCAACATCAGTATGTAGCTACAGCACAGCCATCAAACCTCAGCCTACAGTCCAAACTCACTTGTTTTCTTGATGAAGCCTTTAATGCATTCACTGATTCAGTGAGCGCATCATTCCTTCATCCACCACCAGCAAACTGCCCCTCCCCTTCCCCACTCCCACTCCCAAACTATTCTGCAATTCATGCTTGCATAGAACATTCAACTCATTCAACATGCTTTGGCCAACAGTCCAGAAGAACAGATGGTAGACATGAGGCAGGTTGCTACCAGTGATATCCCTGCGGATATTTCTCTGACCTCCACAAGAGGGAGCCTGACATCATCTGCAAGAGCAGCCAGAGGTATCACCCATTGGCTAAGATTCCAGCAAAATTCTATTTTTTTTCCTAAATATTAAACCAAGATGATCAAAGATGATTGCATAAAATCCAGGAAAAATAAAACAATCAGTGCTTTTTTAATGCTATGCTCTGGGGAGAGAATTGACATTCTCATGTTGACACCACCAACCCCGGGAGTCTTAAATATTCAATCATTATTTAATTCGGACAATGACAAAATCGTTCTGACAGCCATTCACCAGCTGCAGACAAGTCCTTCACTGCCACAGCTTGTTGGCACCTTGATTCATTATCAACATATTTCATCTGCTCTCTGTACAGAGTGCAAGACCTGCTCAAAGTCCAAAAGGGATTGGAGACTGGAATATAGGGCAACATCAGGTGATGCATGCCCCTGAAGCGCCTGTATGTGTGTGGGCTTTGAAAGTAATAGGAACTTTTGTTTCCTGCAAGTTTTCTGCTGTTAACAACCGTGAAAGGGGCAAATGTGGGATCATGGCTCTGTAAAAGAGATGTCCAAACTTGAAACAAAATTCACAGTTTGAGATGCCTTTCCTCTTCAGCATTCATTGGGAATGAGCATGCTGTGCCTGGAGTGCAACTTATAAAGATCACTCATTTGTATCATTCTTGGGTATTTGGATACAATTTTAAGAGGAACTGGAGCCTCGGTTGCTGGAATGAAAGAGCTCTCCAAGTAATTTAGTGCCTTGTAATAGGGCATACTATTTAGTTCAGATTGTGAGAACAAAGGATTTTGGTGTCCTTGTCGAATTCAACATTCAGGACAAAGAATTAATCAGTACTTTTAAAGATTCTGCTGGATGTTTAAATCTGCCTAGATATTGGGATTGTCATCTTTTAAAAAAGTTCAACATTTGAAATCATTAATATTAATAACATATGAATGGAAATCCTATTTTCTGTCTCAATCTTTCCCACTGACTGAAAGAACTGCAATTCAGTTTTGTTGATGACACCGCCTTGAGTCCTACCAATGGGGCTCAATTATAACACTGAGATTGCACAGGTTTGATCAGACACTAATAAATAAAACCTTCCCAAAATCGAAATTGTGTGGTTGACATTTCCCTGCTGCAGGAGACTTTGCAAACTTTTGGAACATGCTAATTAAATCCCATCCTGTACTTCAACATACGTTTCATTGAGACTGGAGTCTGAGATCAATTGCCAGCTCACTTTTGTGCAGGGTTTGTACTGAAGATTATATGAGCGGGATCCCTTTCATTTCTGCCTTGCTGTGCCTCATCATTAAGGGCAGTCAAACCTAAAGCATAAAGCAGTGGAAGACTATGGTACATGGCACATGGTAAAGTTATGAGGCAGCATTCCTAAGGTGCAGTCCATGGGAACAGGAGTTAAAATCCCTCCAGAGCAGCTGATGGAATTTAAATTCCATGAATAAGTTAACCTGGAGTCAAAATTAGCCTCACTAATGACAACGATGATATCTTTTCTTGATTATTGCATAAAACCCAATGGGTTCACTCATATCTTTTAGGGAAGGGAAACTGCCTTCCCTGATCGGCATGTGATTAGAGATAACCCACAGCAACATGGTTGACTCCTAACTGCCATCTGCAATGGGCCACCAAGCCATTCAGTTCAATAACAATTAGGAATGGGTGTGAAACGCTGGTCTTGCCAGTGATACAGATATGCGTCAGTGTGATTTGAACAAGTTGAATAGGTAGGCAAATGGATGGCAGATGTAGATATTAAGGTTATCTACTTTGACAGTAAAAACCAGGAAAACAGATTATTATCAGAATGACTATAAATTAGGAAAGGGGGAGGTACAATGAGACCTGGTGTGCTTGTACATCAGTACTGAAGCAGGGATGACTTGCCGCAATTGTACAGGGCATTGTAATCAATGTGTCAACATTATCAGCATTTATGTCCAGGCACAAAGGCATTTACAGAAAATTCTATTCTGACATTCCAAACAAAAGAGTAAAGATCATCTCTGTAGGGACTTTCGGATTGGCTGGGACTCTATTGGCTGCGGTAGCAGCTTTGTGATAAAAATGGTGGGAAAATCCAATGCAAATTGTGTCCTTTCGCTTAGAAAGTTTGCTTTGAATAGCTTCAATATTATGAACACCTTCCTCCGCCAGAAGACAAAACCACATGGAAGCATCCTAAATCAAAACTTGGCACCTCCTGGAGTAATCTATTCTCCTGGCCAAAGAGCTATGTGATGTCTGCATCACTCCAGCAATGCAATGGGCAGATACAGGCTAGACAGACAGATTCAATCAGTACATCCACCATTGAATATCACTGAGCACCAAGAACCCACAAGGTCCAAAAGAGAAACAATCAATGTCTTAGACCTTAAGGAGTCTGACTGAAGAGAATAATTTGAAGTACAACTGACAAATCATTTAGAAAGCCTTCTCACACAACTCTGTTCCAGAACATTAGAATCAAATGAAGTCAGCCACATTAGGCTGCTGTGCCCAGGCCATTGGGTTTGAGGATCATCATTGCCAGGATTGATTCAAGGGAAATGATGATTGAATCCATGATCTCCTGAAACAAAGCTAAGCAGCTTTCATTGCCTGGCAGACAACCCAAGGTCACATTTGAGGCAGTGGCATGGAAAATAAAAGGATGCATTGTGGAATTGAAAACCAATGGGATGCACAAAATGCTGATCATGCTGAAGCTTTTTTTGTGGCCACTACGGCCGGCTATGGGCAGAGATCAAAAAAATCCCCTTCACTCAGAGGATGGTGATTTTCTTCTTCAATCTGCAATCGTGAGTCTGTAGTGGCAATGATACTCTCCAGTACATCCTCCCAGCGGTTGGATCTCTGGATGGCTCAGTTGCAAATGATTTTGCTAATGCTCCTATGAAACAAATTGGTGCAGTGAGGGAATAGCTCTACCACACATAAGTACATGAGGTAATTCATGATGTCTTGACTTTACATCACTGGGAGAGCTGCAACTATTGGAAGAACAAAGGCAGTGGTCCTGATGGTATTCTGGTTGAGGTTATCAAAGATAGTGGATTTTTTCCTTGCATCAAGACTTATTTATTCATTTGACAGTTTCGGGAGAGAAGAACAACAAAAGAAACTATTCAACTCCTCCCAACTTCAAGGATGTAATGAATGTACCCATTGTCTAAAAGAGGAACGATTCACGCTGTGAAAATGTTCTCTTCTCCATAACATGAGAAAAGGTCGAAAATGCATTCACCTAAATTGCCTATTTCATGTGGCTGACAAAGTCTCAAAGACTCAGGCATATACCTCCTACCAAAATCGAATGGTTTGTAAACTTGTCAATGTGGTGATCTGACATCCCATTGATGAATAACACTGAAAACAGTTTGTTAGTTGTAGCAATATTAAAATAGTCTCAAGTATTCTAAGCTGTCAAAATTGGCCATTACTGTTCTCTGTACATGCACTCAAACTGCAAATTTTCAGAATGATTTCAAACAGTCTGTCTTGTATGTTGAGATGAAAATACCAGAGGGTAGGATGTTAGCTCTTGTGTCATAGTAAAGCTCTTAGAAATGATATAATACAAGTTTGACAAGATAGTGCCGGTTTGTGATGTCTCTTATATCTCAAGTCTGAAAAGCTATTTTATTTCCTAAGAATAGAAACAATGCAATCAAAATACAATTGCACTCACAACCACACATATAATTCTTCTATTTTATAGTCTGTGCAGTCTGCAGCCTTTAAGCTTAATGAATTAAACACAATCTTAAATGAAGAGAAGAAAATACTCAGCAGTGAAATGACTTGCAGTCTGCTGCCACTGTGTGGTACAGAAATGATATTTGCATTGCACTGTTGCTGTACCACATAAAAATGTTCCATTAAATAATGGAAGTCATTGCTTTCATTTCTGGATTGATTTTTCTCTCATGAGTTCAGTTTGTTAAATAATCAAAGAACCTCAAGCTAAGATATCATGAATGACACTTCGCTCAGGCGCCATGAAAGTATTCCCTCATTTGCCAATGTGCTTTGTAGGAGCATTAGCAAAAATGCTTGACACTGAGCTATGTCAGCAGATTTTAGGATAGATAGAAGGTTGGTGGAAGAGGCAAGCTTGGAGTGTTTTAAAGGAAGGCAGAGCTATGGTGGCAGAAAGACTTACTTATAAACAGACCAAGGAGAGTAATAGTCTCATTGAGGCCTGCATAGCTCTGCCCACCACTCTCACCCACAGGCCAGAGAACAGTCTTACTATTAAGACCAATGTACAGATTGATGATAATTCATGTAGCTGTCCAAAGCTGTAGGCTCTCCAGAGAACCCCAGCTTTCTACTGGTGTGTGCAAGCGATGGTGGGAGAACTATGAGCCTCACAA
The DNA here is from genome assembly GCA_024137785.1 of Ginglymostoma cirratum. NCBI lineage: Eukaryota > Metazoa > Chordata > Chondrichthyes > Orectolobiformes > Ginglymostomatidae > Ginglymostoma > Ginglymostoma cirratum. Next base: position 43,032,116 of record JAHRHZ010000021.1, read on the forward strand.
CAAACCTCCTGTAAAATAAAACCATTGACAGACCTCTGGGAATATTGGAATGAGAGTCAAACATCTGGTACTCTCCCAAACAGAACACTATTCAAAGAACAGAAACATGAAAAAAAAGAGAAATACAGGTTATGAAAGTATCTTTAACGGATCAGAAGTTGGTTGAAGGGTAGGAAATCAGAGCTATCAAGAATAGTTATGTAAAAGCAGGGTAGTTTGGAATACTGAGTGAAATACTTAGGGGCTCACTTTGTAACTTATAAAGGAAACGCTCGATTTAAGAAGATCAATGTCCATTTACTTTGTCTTTTCTAGTAGTTCTTCTTCCATGTCTAGTTTTAGGTGGAAATCCTGTGTACCTATCATTCCTGAGCTCATTGACATACATTGTTCCTTATTTGAGGAATTCTTCCATTTTCTTATCTCTGCGTTTAAATCCTTCACTATTTCTAAAATCCTTCCCAACTTGACAATCATTGGGAGACAGTGTCCTCTTCCAACTGCTGGCAGCCATCTCTTTCAACATTTTGGATCTCACTAAATCTCCCTTCTTTCCCTTGCAATGCTTCCTGAAACCAGCTCTTTGAACAAAGTTTGTTTGCCTGCTCTTAAAACTCTTTTGGTGGTTTTGTGCTATATTTTGTTCAGCAAACCTCCCATGAAGTGCCTGTGGGCAGTTTAAAAAAACTTAAGTCACTATATTAAAGCAAACTACTTCTGTTGAAGACATACCAGAATCTGCAAATATTTATGTACAATTACACTTAAAACCAACCGTAGGCTGGTATCAGTAAAGAGGGATAGGCAATGTCAGCTTAACGTTTTCTAATACATTCTTTGCTCCCACCCTCCTCATATTGCAATCCTCAGTGGTGGCAAATCCCACCGACTCAGTAGTTTGGACTTCTGTGACCCTCCCTTACCCTCACACTGCGGTGGTCCAATGATCTGGGCTCCCCTCAAACCCACAAGAACCTTCTTCCCTAGAAGCTCGTGACATTGATGCTTGACTTTTATTCCCTTGGGCTTCCCAGATCCATAAACAGTTCCACGTTTCTCTTTGATCCATACTCATACCCACCTCTGCAGCATTTCGTTCCGGACTTCTCTCCTTGCTGAGACAGCACAACGGTTAGCCTGTCTAATGACTTTGCGATCTCCATTAGTACAATGAGAATCCACCATGTGACTTTTCTCATCCTATTCTGCAACATGCTGGATACCTTCTCATTGGTGCAGGCGCTCTGTTCAGTATTGATCGCCTCCAATACTGCCTGATGCCAGTCATTGCAGGTGCCAGTATTCCCCTGCATTGCATTTTAAACCCAGCAATCCAACAAGAGGTTCGTCCAACTGTAGCTCCAAATCACACTGAGTTAAAGAGCAGTGCTCCATCAACATCTCCCAATCTGCCTTTCACCTCTGCAAACCCAGCCTCCATGAGGTGTTAGATGGGACAATCCAGTCTCACTTCAGTCTGGCTTAATGACTGCCCTCTAGTGGTGGGGTTGCCAAGCTCTTTATGGGCTTAATAGCAACAGGAGATAGAAATCAAATACATGCAGAAATAGGTGTACAGCAAAGGTCAGCATCACTGCTGCTGATTTCTAATATTCAGTTACCCTAAGCCCATAGCTTTGAACATGCTTCATGTAGCACGTGGGTTAACACCCTGTTATTTCAGCGGATCAACGCCAGCATGACTGGAATCTTAAGCGATTTATTAAGCGTGGCGTATTGGTGCAGATCACATGTACTGCTGTGTTGCAGCTGCCAAAGTAACAATCAAAAAAGGGAACCAAAGCCAGCAAGTTAATGTTGGCACTTATGAACTGCTCTTTAAATTGACAAGCAGATCCCAATCTCCAAGTCAGCCCATACTAAATAAAAACTAAACCCCATGTTAATTTTTACTGCAATTTGCTCAACAACAATTTTGTTAAAATGGATCCAGCCTGACTACGACTGATTTGAGCTTCAATTTTGTGACAGCAACACAATTAAATCACATAGTTACAGGTTAACGGCAGCATGATACATTGTGCAACACATGGTTTAATGCTCCTGTCCTAATAAAATGATGTTTACCACAAGGAATAACATACGAGGTATACTACTTACAAATTAAAAATCCCCCCCTTCGTGTTGTTGTGCAAGAAGTTACATAGGAGAACCCAATGCCACTTCAGTCCAGCCAAATGACTGCCCTCCAGTGGTCCAGCAAGGCCGACAATTGAATCAAATTGCTATCAACAGCTTAAGGAAGTCTAGGATAACAAGCATGGGGCTGGATGAACACAGCAGGCCAAGCAGCATCATAGGAGCAGGAAAACTTGACGTTTCGGGCTTAAGGAAGTCTGTCTTTCCAAGGGAACTGGAAATGCATAATAAACCCTGAATTCTTTGTGGCTATTTTGCTCACTATAAAGAATCAACCGATGATTTTTAAAAAAAGATAAAAATGGCTTACAAACTCCTTTTTCTTGAATAAGCTAGTGGTTCATCACATATGGGGTGGGGTCTGAGGACTATCCTTTGATGGATGGCAGTATATATAACAAAATGCAATGTAATCACTTAATTAATAAATTTTGCTTTAAACGTACCTTGAATTGTAAAATTCCAGACTCACACAAAACTACAGACCAACCACAACCCAGCAGAGCTCTCCTGGAAATCAGAAGTCATTCTAAATTGACAGGTAAATAAATAAGAAATGTTTTGGAGACAGCAAATAGTGGGTGAATGTTGCAAATTAACTGTTGTGATTATCATATTGTCAATCATTAAAATTGTAGCTGACCCCATTGCAGTTCTAAACATGCTGGAAATGTCACTGCTGGATGCTATTACAAGAATAACGTTGACTGATTTAAAAACGGAGTCCTCCAGAAGACAGGAATATTATATCTTGTTCACACAGCTGTGATGAAAGTAGGACAGCATGTAACTTTGTTTTTGACATATTGTGACAATAAAAGATCATTTCTCGATGGGAGTTATTAACACAATGGCATAGGAATGCAGCTATTATTTCTATGACGACAATGTGTAGGTGCACTTCAACACTGCCCTCCCCCATCCCAAACCTGTCGATACAATTATGAGGCATAATGACAACGCTTGTATGTGTACTGTAATTAGTGTCACACAGACTCCTGATCATTCCTTAGGGTCACGGAACCGCTTTGTTTGCAATTAGTGTAATGGGAGAGAACCATTTTCCCTTAGCTCATCACAATGTTGGTTTCTTTACTCAATTTAGAATTAACAAGTCTCTTCAGACTGTCAACTGTTTCACTTACAAGCTGAGTGTGGCCACTGATTTACAACAGTCTTTCATTCTCCTCACTACCACCTTATGTAAAACTTCTAAAAAGCTGTCTCAATACTCATGTTCTTATGTGGAGTGTGTCGCAGCGGAGTTCTCATCCACAAATCAGTAGTCACAATCCCGCTATCTGTCTGGCAGTACCTACTCATATATTTTCATGATGGAGTGGCAGGGATGGGCTGCAGCCTCCTCCACCAGGGCACAGGTGAAGATGGAGAAGGGTTGATGCCAGGCTATCAGGTGAAAAGACCTCGTACAGTTTGCTGACACATGGGCCTCCTTCAGGAGATGCGCACTTACCCTTATCTCTCAATCCATCCTGCCTAAATCACCTCAAACCTCTCACTAATCCAATTTCCCCATGCCACACTCACTCCCATGTGTACACACCCCCACTATTTATTCTATATACTCAAAGTCTAGAATTATACTGGGATGGCTTTGGGAAGCTCATAAAACCTGCCAAAATTAGCAAACAATACTCCAAAAACCACTTAAAAACTATGAACATTTTAACTGCTCACAAATTTATCAAATTATACAAAGTGTACTTAAAAGACCAGTTAAAAATCCCTTTGACTGCTGGCAAATCTGCCACTATGACTAACCTCCCAGGCACCTTGCCAGCATTTGGAACTTAGCCTAATATTCATAGTAGGATTCAATTAACTAACTATGTCAAGAAAGTTTCTACAGTGGAATATACTAAAGCCTTTAAAATTAGTCAGAAACTCAACCATCTTTGAAGGCTTTGAAGTCCCCAACATTGACTCCACACCCTATGAAGTCTCATGGCTTTGAGTTAAACATGGACAAGAGAACCTTGTTCTGATTATCACGTACTGTCCACTCTCGACTGATGAATCAGTACTCCTCCATGTTGAACAACACTTGGAGGAAGCACTGAGGATGGCGAGGGCACAAAGTGTACTCTGGGTGGGGGATTTCAATGTCCACCACCAAGAGTGGCTCGGCAGCAGTATTACTGATCAAGCTAGTTAGGGCCTAAAGGACATAGCTGCTAGACTGGACCTGCAGCATGTGGTGAGAGAATAATCAAGTGGGGAAAAACAGACTTGACCTCATCCTTACCAAGCTCTCTGCTGCAGATGCATTGATCCAGGAGAGTATCAGTAAGAGTGACCACCACAGTATTCCTTGTGGAGATGAAATCCTACCTTCACATTGAGAATAACCCTCCATCGTGTTGTGTGCCACTAACACTGTGCTAAATGGGACAGACTTTGCACAGATCTCGCAACTCAGGATTGGGCATTCAGAGGCGCTGTGGACCATTGACACCAGCAGAAGTGTACTCCAGCACAATCTGTAACCTCATCCCCCACTCAATCATCATCACCAAGCCAGGGGATCAACCCTGGTTTAATGGGGAGTGCAAGAGGGCATGCCAGGAGCAGCACCAGACATACCTGGTAAATGAACTGTCAACCTGGTGAAGCTACCAAACACAACTATATGCATGGCAGGCAGCATAAGCAGCAAGTGATAGAGCTAAGCAAACCCACAACCAATGGACTGTATCTAAGTTCTGCGGTCCTACCACGTCTGGTTGTGAATGAAACAACTCACTGGAGGAGGAGGCTCCACAAACATCCCCATCCTCAATGATGGAAAAGCCCAGCACGTTAGAGCAAAAGATAAGTCTGAAGCATTCGCAGCAATCTTCAGCCAGAAGTGCCTAGTCGATGATCCATCTCAGCCTTCTCCAATGGTCCCCACCATAATAGATACCAGTCTTTAGCCAATTCGATTCACTCCACGCGATATCAAGAAATGTTTGGAGGCACTGGATAATGAAAAGGCTATGAACCCTGACAACATTCTGGCAATAGTGCTGAAGACTTGTGCTCCAGAACTTGTTGCTCCACTAGCCAAGTTCTTCCAGTACAGTTACAACGCTGGCATCTGTCTGACAATGAGGAAAGTTGCCCAGGTATATCCTGTGCACAAAAATCAGAACAAATCCAAACCAGCGAATGACCATACCTTCAGTCTACCTTCAATCATTAATAAAGTGATGGGAAGTGTTCAGTGCTATCAAGCAGCACCTGCTCAGCAATAACCTGCTCAGTGGCGCCACTTTGGATTCTGCCAGGGCCACTCAGCTCCCATCCTCATTACAGCCTTTGTTCAAACATGGAGAAAAATGCTGAATTCCAGAGGTGACAGTGATAGCCCTTGACATTAAGGCTCCATTCAACCGAGTGTAGCATCTAGGAGCCACTAGTAAAACTGGAATCAATTGGTATCGGGGGCGAACTCTCCAGTGGTTGGAGACATACATACCTGGCACATCTGATGATGGTCGTGGTTGTTGGAGGTCAGTCATCTCACCTCCAGGACATCTCTGCAGGAGTTCCTCAGGGTAGTATCCTTGGCCCAGCCACCTTTAGCTCCTTCAACAATGACCTTCCCTCCATTATAAGGTCGGAAGTGGGGATGTTTGCTGATGATTGAACAGCGTTTAGCACCATTTGCAACTCCTCAGGTACTGAAGCAGTCAATGTTCAGAAGCAACAAGATCTGGACAATATCCCGGCTTGGGCTGTCAAGTGGCAAGTAACATTCAAGTCACACAAATGCCAGGCTGTCACCATCACCATCTAACCTCTGCCCCATGACATTTGTTGGCGTCACGATCACTGAGTCCTCCATTACCAGCTGCCTTAGGGTTACCATTGACCAAAAACTCAACTGGACTCCCCACATAAATATAATGGCTACAAGAGCGGTTCAGGGGCTCAGAGGCTAGGAACACCAGGGTCAGTAACTCACCTCCTGATTCCCCAAAGCCTGTCCACCATCTACAAGGCAGAAGTCAGGAGTGTGATGGAGTACTCCACATTTGCCTGGATGGGTTCAACCCCAACAACACTCAAGAAGCTTGACATCATCCAGGACAAAGCAGCCCACACCATTTCCTCAAGCATCTACACCCTTCACCACTGGTGCTTAGTAGTGGCAAGATGCACTGCAGAAATTCACCAAAAATCCTTCGGCAACACCTTCCAAACTCAACCATTTCCACCTCGGAGGACAAAAGCAGCAGATACATAAAAATACCATCACCAACTGCAAGTTCCCCTCCAAGCCACTCATCATTCTGACTTGGAAATATATTGCCGTTCCTTCACTGTCGCTGGGTCAAAAGCCTGGACTTCTCTCTCTAAGAACACTGTGGGTCCACCTACAGCAGAGAGACTGCAGTAGATCAAGAGGCAGCTCACCACTGCCTTCTCAAGGGCAATTAGGGACGGGAAATAAATGCTGGCCCAGCCAACAATGATGCCCAT
>JAHRHZ010000021.1:43038773-43055132 GCA_024137785.1 Ginglymostoma cirratum
CACCCAGACTCACCCGTCCCTACCCTATCCCTATCACCCTGCATTTGCCATGACTAATCCATCCAAGCCACACATCCTTGGACGTTATGGGCAACGTAGCATGGCCACTCCACCTAACTTGTACATCTTTGGACTGTGGGAGGAAACCAGAGCACCCGGCAGAAACTCACGCAGACACAAGCAGATTGTCTGAGTGGAGTTTGCACAGTCATCCGAGGCTGGAATTGAACCTAGCTCCCTGGCTCTGTGAGGCAGCAGTGCTAACCACTGAGCCACCGTGCCACCCCTAAGTCCCACTGCAGACAGGACTTTTGTTTAGCCAGGAATGTGATGTATAATTGGAACTCCACTACAAACCAGAGAAGCAAAGGGTGGAAAGTTCTACTCGGACAGATTTTCTTCCTGCTTTCATGAGCCTCATGCTTAACTGGGATATCTTGTTTTCCTTTCAAAGGAAGGGAGCTTCCCCAAGTGAGCATGAGCAGTGGAATTTATTCATCTACAAATCTCTGTTGAGTACTTTGCTGAGATGCAGTGAGTTGAAATCATGCTACGGTCCACAAAGCAAACACCAATAACAAATTCTTCTGCTTTAAATACTTAAGGGCGAACCTCTGGCTTCCATCATTCCAGACGCATCGCTCTTGCATAGATCCCAGTCCAAACTTTTAAGCCAATGAGATGGCATCACAGCCACACTATAAAAGGTACCCACCTCACCTGAATAGTCTGCTTGTAGTTACTATTAATCAGTAAGCACAGAACCCAGACTATATGCATGTCTGAGATTACAACAGTATAATTAGACAACATTGTGATTAATCCTCGAGACATCTGTCTCAACAAGAAATTAGTTTTCGTGGTATAGGTTACATGGGCTAACATATAGCGAATGTTCCAACCATATCATACTGGCAGTGATGTTTTATCCAGAAGCCACATCACTAATCTAGTTCTATTCATTCCAAACTGCTGTGCAGAGAATGCAAGCAAATTGAAATAAGATTAACCAGGGAGTGTCTCAATGGAATGAGGGCTCCTTGTCTGCAGTATTAGGGACGGGAAATAAATGCTGGCCCAGCCAACAATGATGCCCATGTTCCACAAGTGAATGAAAATAAAACAGTACAAGGGTTGATCTGAAATTCAAGGAAAATATGAATGCAAAAGGGTCAATTCACAGGTTGACACTTCGTCCAGTGAATAATGCATTTGCCATAGAATAGGCCATTCAGCCCAACAAGTCCACACTGACCTGCTGAAGAGCATCCCACCCAGACTCACCCGTCCCTACCCTATCCCTATCACCCTGCATTTGTTCTCTTCTGTTCTGTTCTCTTTTTTATTCTCCTGACTCTTGTTTGATAAAATGATAGATCTATGCACCATGTGACAAAAACAGCATTGTTCCAAATATTTCCAATAATGCTTTGTTTCTATTGAGGTTAAAAGATTCTGGAACTGAAGGTATATGGCGATCAGGTAGGAAGATGTTTTTGTGGTTGAGAAAGACAGAGCAGGCTTGCCAGGCTGTATCACCTATTCCTGCAACTATTTCTTATATGATTAGCTCTTAATTGTAGGCCTGGAAATTAATATGTGTGACAACTTACAAAGCCTGAAAGCATATATATCAAATTCCTCTACGTGCTGTTTGACAGGGCTGGTAACTTAATTCAGTTTTAATGGGTTCACATTTCCATCAAAATAGCTGACAAGAAGAATTTGATAATTAATGCTTTAAATACACACAGTGTGGTTTCCAGGCCGTGGGCCAATTCCAATTGAGATAGAGACAGAAAGAAATGCAGTGTTATAAGGAGAGAGTGGAAGGAGTAGACTAATTTGATACTCCTTTCAAAGAAGAATGTACCGAGTGGCCTTCTCCAAAGCACAATAATTCTATAATTAATTTATCACATTGTCAGAGACAACATCCACATGCCAACGTGGGGGCAGAAATTCACTGGATCCTCCATGGGTACAGGCATGTGATCTGTTGCTGATATAGCCCATGTGCTGAAAACAGATCATTTTAATATTTGTGTAGACTCTTTACCTGTAGCGGTATGAGAGAGGAGGCTGAATCTAGAGACAAGAAAGAAGGAGACAGAGAGACAGAAAGAGATTACAATTCTGAGGAGGGGCACCCAAAGTCCAAATTGGTCTTTGTTTTCTGCACTGATGTACTTTTGTCATACTTCAGAATTTTTTTTTCGGGGGTGGGGTGGTGTGCTATCTATGCTCTGAGCAGATCCACAACTAATTTGGTCCTTTGATAGGAAGTTGGGTGGAATTTTGTGCTAAAGGCACATTGAGTGTAAAGAATGCATTACGAGACACTCTCTAAGAAGTGCCTTGAGAATAGTTTAATGAGTGGAATGCCTCAAGGATATTCCAGATCATACCACAACTGCGAATTGATGACATATTTTTCAAAGTAATTTCTGGCAAAATGTCCAAAGGTGTTATAATTCTACACATCACTCAAAAGGCATTTTTTGTGGAAGAGTAATTTGTTAAGTTGAAGAGCGCAAGAGGTGTTAGTATTAAATCGGCTGTAGGAAGCAAGTTCCACTCTAGATGGCGGTGTTGTTTCAGCTTTTCCAGTATTTGGCTCAGTGTTTTTACATTAATGTCACAGGATACAGTCAACTGTGTTGCTATGGGAATGAAAAAAATACTTTCTGATTACTAACTCTAATCATGTGATTGTAAATATCGAGTAGAATAAACCTATAGTCCCCTGGAAGTTAGACAAGTGAGGGGTGATCTCTGAAACTTATACAATTACTTGAGTCTCTGACAGAGCCGATGCTGACAGGCTGTTTACCTTGTCTTTAAGATGAAGCTGAGGAGAAATAACTTCACTGAGAGGCTTTGAAATCTTTGCAATGCTCTATCCAGATGCTCAGTCATGCAGTCATTTCAAACAGAGATGAATTTGTCTCAAGACACACAAGGATTCATGGAATTTGGAGAATAGGTAGGAAAGCAGGATGTTTAAGCCAGAGAACAGGGCCATGACACTGAAAAAAGGATGTAGCTTCCACAGCGATCCACCCCACTGCTGGCTGCAAGCGTTCTTGGATTGGTTTTCTGCTCTAATCAACCAGAGCGCCTGACCAAGAAATTTGAGGGAAGAATTGATCAAAAAGTAAAATGAATTTCTCTCACCATGATCATAAATTGGGTTTGTCTGGGTCACTATTGCCTTAAGAAGTTTGGCATCAGATTTTGCTTTAAAAGGCTCCTGTAAAGGATCGTGGGCAACATTATTACATTAAAAGTACTCTTGGCAAGACCAAAGGTGGATTGGGTGACAGCTTTCTCAAATATCTCCGTCTTGTTGAGACATTTAATACTTACCTCTGTGACTCAGATGTTCAACTCTACCTCATCTACACATTTACCTTTCCACGTTTGACTTCTTACCTCATTCCAATCAAACCAAACCCAAGGTTCAGAAGCAATAAAAAGGCAGGTACCAAGTTGTCTGTGTTAAGGAAGGCACATGGATGTATTTCCTATGCTCTACTTAGCTGTTTTCATTTTGTCTCACTGAGACAGTCATTGACTGCTTCTTAGCCTTCTTTAAAGCCAATTAGTCAACAATTTATCCCAGCAACTGCATCAATTTTCCAGCATTTTGTATCCCTTACCTGACATATACCCGCAGTGCTCTCTCATCTTTTCCTCATGCCCAGTTCTGTTAAGGGAGCTTACATCTTCCAATTTCGGTAATTTGCTGTGTCCTTCCAGGATTTTCTGATCTTGTTTGCATCAATACAAAGCACGTATGACTTTTAACAATGTAAAGACAGTGAAGTCTTTGGCCAAGATTGCATTGACTGCTGTTTGGATGCTGATGAGATCATGGTGCGGTACAGAATGCGACACAGTGGGACCTGGGTGCGCTGGTATCAGGCTAGCAACTTACCGTTTCTTCATTCAGCTTTCTGTTGCATTAATTCATTCAATCATTTGAGCAAAACCTTGGAGCTTACACTTACACTGACATTTCACAAAAAAATGTAATCAGTATAGACTTACATCTCATGTGAATTGACAGACTCGTTATCTTCCTTCATGCCACTACCAGAAATGCACTACAACTAATGTCCTCATTTTAGGTGTCATTAAAGAAAATTGCTGAAAGAATAAGCCTTAAATGTCAACTCTTATCCTCTAGCCAGGACAGAGAAAGACAGGCAGAGAGAGAAAAGGATCGACAGTCACGCATAGAGAAAGACCAAACAGATGGAGTCAGAGACCGAGATTAATTGTTTCATTAATTAAACTCTTACAGTTTAAACAGCCAGATACAACTGTGTTATTTGGATGTGCTAGTTTCCCTAGGGGAGATGAGATTTAGGCCAATCGATCCAGATATAGCTACCTGAGTAGCAAGAGAATTTACCTGGAAACATGGGCACCAAGAGGGAAGAGGTCATGTCACCTCTATAGAGAAATGTTAAATGATTTCTCGGTGGGAAGCAAGGTCACATAAGTTTTGGAAAAAGTGCTAAATGCAATCACACAGAATTCATCTACTTAATAAGCTTGCAGACTAATACGGTTAGTTTGTATCCTTTCAAGAGAAATTAATCTCACCAAATTATATTAATTCCAGACACTCATCTCAACTGTCATATTGTACAGAAAACTATTTATTGTGAATTAACCAAGACACAGCAGAATTGTCTTAGCAATTTCAGTTTTCATTGTCATTTTCCATTAATTATACAGTTTACTCAGATAGAGTTACATGCTGGTGCCGCCTATGAAATGTTAGTTCCTTACTTCATCGTCTGGCTAAAATTTTAAATGGTTTGTGTGGAAAGAATAATTAATTCTCTCAGTAGCCTGTGTATGTTCTAATTGGAGATCAGAAGAGTAAGTCAATTTAGGTACTCTCTATGATCCTATACGGATGGAAATCTGTTGTCTTGAACTGGCTCATTCCCACATGTGGTCCACACTCACATCAATGTAGTTTCCCTTTACTGCCCTCTGAATTGGCCTAGCAAGTCACTCAGTTAAGTCAACTCACCACCACCTGCTTAAAAACAATTAAGGGTTGGCAATAAATGCTGGCCTTGCCAGTAACACTATCATTCTAAAAGTTAATCAAACAAAAACACAAGGCTAAGCCGTTGGCTGGATACAAATTGGTTGAGTTATAGATTTACAGAGAATAATGGTTAATTGATATTTTTTGGAGTGGGTCGAGTTTTGTAATGGAGTTTTCCAGGGTCTTTTTGGAATCCTTGCTTTCTCTGATGTGTATTAATGACCTAGACCTTGGAGGACAGGACATAGAAGGTCAACACTTGCCGATGATATGCAACTTGGAAACATTGTAAACTGCAAGGAGGATAATGTAGAATTTCATAAAGACAGTGACAAATTGGTGGAGTGGGCTGATAGATGGCAGATCAAATTCAATGTGGCGACGTGTGCAGCAATACGTTTTGATAGGAAAAGCATGGAGATACAGTACAAAAAATGCACAACCCTAAAGTGGGTGCAGGAACAGTGGGTGTGTGTGTGTGTAAGTCTTTAAAACGTAATAAGACACGTTGAGAGCAGTTAATAAAGCATATAGTATCTTAGGCTTCATTAATAGGGGCACAGAGTTCTAGAGCAAGGAGGTTAAGTTGAATGTGCATGAGAGCAGAGGCACAGGGAATGGAATGATCTGGGAAAAAAAATACAGAATGGAAAGAATCTAACTATAGATGTGAAGAGTCTAACAATAGAATATGGGAATCAGACCAGAAAAGCACATTCCTCCCATACAAAAGGAAAGGATTGTGAATTTTCAAATGCTGTGAACTTGGGAGAAAAGTTAACAATGAGCTGTGTTGTATATTGCAAACCCATTTTGTTTTAAATAGAAGTTAGAGCCTAGAGGAGGAGGATCAGATAATAAGGGGTAGATGCTGAAGCATGTACTGATCACGATGAAGAAAAGAAAGGTAATCTCACCAGGGACTGTCTGCCTGCAGCAGGTTCCTGTGTGATGTACCAGCCAGAACAATCGGATAACTGGAGCAAGGTCATGACAGTGGAATGAACAGGAAAGTCTATGGACAAATACAAAAACTGGTCAAATATCCATGAGGATGGGTAAGAGATGAGAGCCATGGATTAACAAAAGGGAATAGAGGAATAGTGAACAAGAAAACGTAGCTCAAGTTAGAGAAATGATCCAGGAGATAACTACGTGGGGAGGAAAAGATTATGTATAATGGAAAGGTGACACTTCTTGTGCATGGGCTTGTCTAGAGCATGTAAAGCATCTGTGACTCCCCATATGCCAAAGGATAGTGACTCTTGTATAAGCAAGATATCACGAGCAATGCAGTGACCTCTTGCAATTACATTTGTCACACCAGGCCCCTTTGTTTCAGCCACTGTGCAGTCAACAACTGAAAGAGAGCAAGAAGTAAAGCAAAGTGCTACAAGTTAGTATTTCCATCTTATTCTGCAGAAGCAATTATTCAGCAGCTGCCAGTCTCCCCTGCAGCCATTTGCAGATTAAAGAAACCATTAAATAAATGGTTTACCATGCATTGTTAATCACAGATAAAAAATAAACTATCAAAAACTGTCACACAGGGAGAATGGCTGCCAGCTCTGTCAGGGCTGACAGCTCTTCCAGAATACAAGGAGTCAATCTTCATGGTAATATAGCTGCTTTTGATGGGAGTTATTGGTATAATATTCGTTCATGTTGTAGAATGGAGGGAGGATTGTATTTCCATTCCAGCTTGTTTGATTTTCTGAGCATTACATTAAGATACAAAAGGTTGGCTGGACTACATCGTGGTAGTGAGATCCAATCCTACCAGATTTCCACTTTGTGCTGAAATCAGGAGAAACTTTAGGGAAAGTCTGCCTCATCAGGGTCAAGCCCAGGATACTCTCACAGCATGTTCATACCTGGTACCCCAATAGACTTGCTTGAGGTTTAATTCCCAAAAGCAGTGTGTCTTCAATTTGGCTTTTGTTTTTGAAGGAACACAATAAGCTGAATTTTATCAGAAATTAGCTTGGTGTACATTTTGGCAAGTTTTATGAAGGGCTCCCCTGGAACCCGACCACCCCAAAGGACTGGCTAGCTGCGTCCCGGCAGCTGGACTGATGCTGGAGGCTGTTCTCAATTTATTGCGCCAGGAACCCTGACTGAAGAGTGTCTCCCTTCAGTTCACAGAGGGTTACACCCTTTAGCCTGTGGGATATGCCATTTGGTGGAAGCACATGCAGTGTGTTGCTGGCACATGTTACAGGTGTGAGATTGATGTAGCATGGTGCTGTGCAGCAACACGACAAGCTGCTTGGCTTTCTTTCTGTGCTGAAATGGGAATTCGGAACAAAAGTACTGGGAGCCTTTAAACTCTGGCTGTGGAGACTAATTGCAAAAAGTTAAGGCAAGACAGAGATGCAGCCTTCTCCGATCCGTGAGATAGGTTCCCGCCCCTGCCCACAAACTCTCCTTGTAGAAGCATTGCAATAAGAGAGGCTGGTGTGCTCCAAAGTGCAGCATTGAAGTCCAGAAACATCTTTTGAGTGGATCAGAGAGTGCCTTGAGCCTGTGGTGAAGCTGGTATATGCTGGTTGCCAAGGTACATGGACATGGGTGCATGCAATTACTGCCCCTGGAATGTGCCCTGATATGAAGATGGCTAGTTTGCATCTGATGGAGCAAGTGGTGAGCGGTAGTTGCTAGGTAACCACTTTGAGATTCACGTTGGGAAACGCCACTGTCAAGTTCCGATCCAGCCAGTGGGAGATTGGGAAATTGCATATAAATGAGGCAAGATTAACTAACAATGAGATGTTAATACAGGCTAATATGCGTAAAGAACTCTCACTGCTCACAGGTGAGAATCCTGTCTCACTGTTCAACACCTAGTGAAGCTAGACATTGATATGGTGTTTTAAGAAAAAACATCACATCTTGAACACCACCTTCTGGATTTCTACATTTGTAGAATCTCTACGGGGTAGAAACAAGCCATTTGGCCCGGAGTCCGCACAGACCCTCTGAAGAGCAGCCCAATGAGACCCACCCCACTACCTTATCGCTCTCACCCTGCATTTCCCATGGCTAATCCACCTGGCCTGCACATCTTTGGACTGTAGGATGAATACAGAGCACCCAGAGGGGCTGCACGTAGACCCAAGGAGAATGTACAAACTCCACACAGACAGTTGATCAAGACTGAATCAAACCCGGGTCCCTGGTGCTGTGAGGATACAGTGCTAACCACCGTGCTGGCCAAGGGGTGGAAGTTGCTATCGAATGTCCATGTAAACATCAGCTCCTCTATTATTCCCATAGCAAATTCTGACACTTTACTTATGGTCATCGTGTCATTGCACCAAAGGAAAAGTTTCAACTAATTCTTCATATCACTGACTTTAAAAGAGAATGTGACTGATGATGATGAAACTGACACATTGAAATGTTATGACATTAAAAAATAAATTTTTAAGGATCCTTCCTCCTTCTCATCAGCTTTTTCTTTCTAGCTCATGTAAGTGAACACTTGGATCATAGTTAATCTCAAGTTGTAATTACATTTTCAATATTTTTGTAAATACTTTAAGATCTTGACACAATGGAAAGCAATTAAGCCAAAGCATGCTGCTTGCCTAACCTTGCTGATGCTTCATATCATGAAGGAGAACTCAAAGGCCATTTCCAATCCCTCAAGGCTCATTTTTCCAATTTATCTGTCAGCGAGGAGCTTTGCCTGACCACTGTGCACATCAGCAAATTGCAGTGCACTGCCTACATTTATAAACCTAAAAGAAATCCATGGCCACAAAATCCATATTTCTAATACATACTGTCAGCAGGCAAGGCTGAACCTCTCCCTGGTGTCACAAACTCACAAACATTGAATCTTCTTGTCTCAGACACTGCTTCCCAGCTTTCACAACAGCCAGAATTTTCTGGAATCACAAACACATGTAAAATCTCAGCCTATGCATCAAAGGCGTTGTCCAGAAATATACATTTAAACTTTAGCATAACACTTCACTTTCCGACATCATTCAACTAGTAGCAATTAGCACAACAATTCTGGCAGTAACTGAAACCAACGGTAATACACTAACAAGAGGTAGTCTGTAATGGCAGGCTACGTGATAACAAGACCTGGTGTGTGGGATAGGGGGCTAGGGCATGGGAGAGTTTAGGCCATAAAATTATTGAACTCAATATGGAGTCCAGAGGGCTGAAGGGTCCCCAAGTGGAAAACAAGGAACTGAGAGAATGGGATGGAGTCTTTACAATTCCTACATCTCCATCGCATATGTTCAGATGAGGTCAACTTCATTGCTTCCAATTTCCACCCTGCCCTTACTTTCACCTGGTCTATCTCGGACTCCTCCCTTCCATTCCTCGACATCTGTTTCCATTTCTGGGGATAGACTGGCCACTAATATCCACTACAAACCCACTGACCCCCACAGCTACCTGGACTATGTATCCTCACAACCTGCTTCCTGTAAAGACTCCATCCCATTCTCTCAGTTCCTCCATCTCTATCAGTCACTAACAGTCCCCATTAATAGCTATTCACCCTCCTAGCCAGATTGTTAAAACTCCTTTGTCTATCCAACTGCTCTCCTCTCTTTAAGGTCTATCCTTTATCCTATTGTTTACTCCATACTCCATCCCCCTCCCTATTTTCTGCATATAAACCGTCATTTTCCTAGCTACCAGCAGTTCTGAGGAAGGGTCACCGGATCCAAAATGTTAACTCTGATTTTTTTTCTTCACAGATGCTGCCAAACCTTGCTGAGCTTTTCCTGCAACTTCTGTTTTGTTCCTGATTTACAGCATCCACAATTCTTTCGACTTTATTTGGTAATGCATCCAGAGCAGCATTGGACCTTATTCACAGCCTGAGTGCTGTAAAGCAATTCTGCAAGTGTGGCGATTGCCTGAGTGTAATGAATATTCAGAACCTTATGGGAGCTGTCCCTGTGCCTGGCACAAATGGGGCAAAAGGGGGTTAAAATGAAAGTTTATTTTTCATCATATTGCTACAATAGGATGTCTGGGGTTAAAAACAAGTTACGCAAAATCTATATGAATTCCTTGTTTAGTTCCAGTTGGAAATGTGTACTCAAATGTTGGGCATACTTTAGGGAGGGCATGAAAGCTTTGGAGAGTGTGCAAAAGCAATTTACTGGAAACTTCCAAGGGAAGTAGGATTGGAGAAGCTACAATTGTTTTCCTTTGAGCAGAAAAGACTAAGTGCAAATTTGATAGAGATGTTAAAAAATACAAATGGTTTAGTTGGAGTAAATGAAGAGATTTTGCTAATGAGAAGGCGCACATTAAAGGTGATCGCATATCTTAATTATCTTAGATAAACTTTTTGATAAAGATATTGGATGTTTCTCTGCTTCTACTGCATGTTTAAAAAATGACGTCTGAATAACCTTCTTGGGTCATAGAGTTATACAGCATGGAATCAGACCCTTTGGTCCAACTCATCCATGCCGATCAGATATCCTAAATTGATCTAATTCCATTTGCCAACAGTCGGCCCATATCCTTCTAAACCCTTCCTATCCATGTACCCATGCAGATGCCTTTTAAATGTTGTAATATACCAGCCTCCACCACTTCCTCTGGCACCTCATTCCACACACACACCACCCTCATCAGTGTCAATCTTCCATCATTCAAACAAAGCTAATTTTGATCAGTGCTTTTTATCATGTATCCGTGCTAATAAACAGGAAGTTGTATTTTTCTAAACTGTAGTTTTTACACGAAGAGGGAGTTTCATTACAAGTTTCTGTAAAAATTAAACAATAGGTTGTCATAAGCAGCTATTTTTAAAACCCAGCTCGACACCAGCCCCTTCAGTCACTGTGTCACCACAACCATGTGCTAGTGAGAAAGCTAAGGTTAGACATAGTTGTGATGGTACAAATTCAGCTTCCTAGCTTCAAAAAAATACATTTCCAATACATACCAACAGATCAGACTAGAATTCACTATTGAGAACAAAATGATAAACTAAAGGCTTTGAGTCTAAATGCACAAAGCATTACAAAAGAATGGATGATGAGAGTACAATCTAAATGAATAAGTATGATCTAGTAGCCATTGTGGAGATATGGCTGCTGGGTGACATGTACTTGGACCTGGTCTTGAATGGTACAGGACAGTCAGGGAAGGTGTGAAACTCCGAAAAGGTGAAGGAGTGGCTCTGATTGTTAATTATGACATTAGCACAATAGAGAGGCATGATTTAAGTTCAGAAAACCAAGATGTGGGAACAGTCACTTGTGTGAGTGGTATACAGCCTTTACCGTGGCATAAAGGAAGAAATATGACCCCACCCACTTTTACAGATGCCCCGTTGAAAGCATACTGTCGGGTGAATAACAACCTGGTAAGGCAACTGCTCTGTTCAGGACCGTAAGAATTGTGTGCACAGCCCAGACCATCACAGAAGCCAACCTTCTATCCATGGACTCCATTTACACTTCTCATTGCTGTGGAAAGGCTGCCAACATCATCAAAGACCTCTCCCACTCCTGTAATGCTCTCCTACAACCTCTACCATCAGGCAAAAGATGTAGAAGCCCGAACACACACACACACACACACACACACCAAGAACAGCCTCTTCTCTGCCATTATTAGACAGCTGAACAGACTGTCTAACTTCAAATAATGTTGATCTTGCTTCACACACCTACTGTGCAGCGTAACCCATTAGCCTCACTCTGTCTAAGCACCCTATGGTCTGTATGTCCTTGCTTACTACGATCTGCCTGTACTGCTCGCAGACACAACTTTTCACTGTACTTAGGTACACGTGACAACAGTAAATCAAATCAAACCAGTTTATCTGAAAGGCACAGTGAGAATAATGGGAGATGTTAATCGATTGAAAAAGTCAGATAGGCAAGGGAAGCTAAGATAAGAAGCTCAGAGAATATTTTCAGGATATCTTTCTTGAACAGCATGTTCTGGAGCTGACCAGAAGGCAGATTGCTAGACCTGGTATTATGTAGTATGGTAGAATTATAGTGATCTCGTTGCGAAGCTATTAGTCGGTAGAAGTAGCCATCTGGTGAGCGAATTTTACTTTCAGTTTCAGGAAGACAGGAGTGGAACGGAGAATACCTTTATAAAATTTATAAAAGTGCAATCATAAGGGCAAGCAAACAGAGCTGGATAAAGTGAATTGGAAAGATCCTTGGGGGGCTTCAAACTTGAGTGTTACTGTGGAGGAGGTGCAGTTGTCGATCTTCACTGATTGCAGCCTGTGGATCAGAAAGCTGAGGATCTAGTTGCAAAGGGCAGAGCTGAGACATAGGTCTCAGAGTTTTGAGATCATGCCGGAGGGGACAATGGTGTTGAGGGCAGAGCTGTAGTCGATGCGGAGTCTGTCATAAGGGTCCTTGTTGCCCAGATGTTCCAGGGATGAGTGGGGTAGCGGTCCAGTAATGCCTCTGGACTAGTAATCCAAAGAATAAAACGAAGAACTTCGGGTGCTGAAAGTCTGAAACAAACAACAGGTCCATCCAGGCTGATGCATGGGGGACATGGGTTCAAATCCCAACATGGCAGGAGGTGGGTTTTAAATTCAGTTAATAAATCTGGAATACAAAAACTATCATTGAGTTTTTGTAAAAGTCCATCCGGTTCAGTGTTATCACTTCAGAAAGGAAGCCTGTTATCCTCACCTGGTCTGACATACATGTGACTGCAGACCCGCAGTGACATGGCTGACGCTAAACGGTTGTCAAGAACAATTAGGGATAAGCAACAACTGAGCGTACCTGCCAGCGATGCCCAAATATCATGAACGTATAAAAGTATAACAACAAAGTATGACACCATGTAGCACAGTTAATAACACAGTATTCTTGAACACACTATGGGCCGAATCTGGAGATCCTGCTGCTCAGGGTGGAAGTATTGCATAGGATTTCATCCTCCCAGCAGCGGGGACCACAAGACTAGAATACGTCAATCACGTCCAAGATTGATGAATGCCCAGCACAGGAAATGAAGAGTAATGTCCTTCTCCACTCCACCAGGGTAAGTGGCACCATCTTCTCTCTAATAACTCCCCTCGGTCTATCCCTGTTCCAACCTCCCACCAGGGCTCGTACTCTACCACTCTCATTCTTACCTGCAACATCTTACCCACTCCCTCTCAACCACTCCAAATCCTGACAGCACTAATCGCTGCGTGCCCAAGCACTCACTCAGCACAGTACCCCACCTGCACCCAAAAATAACAGCACTGCCACCCACTTTCATCTCCACTAATAGCTGCCTCTCTCTTATTCTGGGAGGAAAGCAGCCTACTGTTGTAGGCAGAGAATGCCAAAGTGGGCGTACAGTTCTTCATTCAGCTTCTCACCTCTAATGAGGAGAGAAGCCTGATTTGGAGCGCCCTAAGCAAGGTCTGGGCTGGTATCTCTCTTGACTTAGCGTCATAGAGATATACAGCACAAAAACAGACTGTTCGATCCAATGCATCCAGGCCGACCGGATATCCTGTATAAATCTTGTCCCATTCGCCAGCATTTGGCCCATATCCCTCTGAACCCTTCCTATTCATATACCCATCTAGATGCCTTTTAAATGTTGTAATCATACCAGCCACTAACACTTTCTCTGGCAGCTCATTCCCTACATGCACCACCCTATGCGTGAAAAGATTGCCCCATAGTTCCCTTTTATCTTTCCCCTCTCACTTTAAACTTATGCCCTCTAGTTTTGAATTCCCCTATCCTGGGGAAAAGACCTTGGCTATTTACCCTGTCCATGCCCCTCATGATTTTATAAACCTCTATAAGGTCACCCCTCAGCCTCTGACGCTCCAGGGAAAATGGCCCCAGCTTATTCAGCCTCTCCCTTTAGCTCAAACCCTCGAACCCTAGCAACATTCTTGCAAATCTTTTCTGAACCTTTTCTAGTTTCACAACATCCTTCTTATAAGAAGGAGACCAGAATTGCATGCAGTATTCCAAAAGTGACTGAACCTATGTCCTGTACAGCCACAACATGACCCTCCAACTCCTATTTTCAACGCACTGACCAATAAAGGCAAGCGTACCAAACACCTTCTTTACTATCCTGTCTACTTGGACTCCACTTTCAAGAAACTATGAACCTCCAAGTCTCTCTGTTCAGCAACACTCCCCATTTATCATTAATGATCATTATCATTATCATTTATCATTTATCACATATCACACTTATCATTAAGTGTGTAAGTTCTGACCTGATTTGCCTTTCCAAAATACAGCACCTCATATTTATCTAAATTAAACCCCATCTGCCACTCCTCGGCCCTTTGGGCCATCTGAATTGACTGATAACTGTTGATAACCATGACAAGCTTCCTGCCTTTGTACCTGCATTAAACGGTGAAGCAAGATAAAGGTAATATGAGCATGGTATCTCTGGTTGAGGGATAATGCACAAAAGGACATGTCACGGATGCTACGAGCATCTGGGTAGGCTCAGAGTGAGTGAGCAAGAGAAAGCAAGTGAAGAGCCAGAGACACAGCCTAGTCTAATCCATCAGCTGGGTGCACGTCCCTGAGTGTACAGTGTCCCTGCTGCAGCGTAACAATGGTAATTGCTGGTTAAGCCTGCAATGCAGCACTGAAATGCAGAAGTTACCTGTGAGTATATCAGCGATGTACCATGAGAAGTCTTAGAGGGCTGGCACATGTAAGCTGACAATGACTGTGGGCATGGGGTGCATGTGGCCTGTGCCAATGAAGCATACCCTGTGATGTCAGCATCCGGTTTCCAACATGGAAGCAGTTTGTAGCGAGTGGTGAGCTGAATCCACTGAGTGCTAAGCCTGGTTTTCCTGTCAAGTTTGCGTGACATTAATTCTGTTTGGGGAGTTTGATAAGGTGGGAGGCTGAATGATAATGACAAGTTGTGGCATTTCCAAAGCAATGAACAAACAACAATAGCTGTTAATTGGCATCTCACCACTGCCTAGCAGGAATCTCGCCATGCTACTTGTAAAGAGTGGTTGTTAAAGACGGAACAACATAATGTTGACATCAGGATTGGCCTTGTCACATTTGCCGCCCGATTGTGCCACACACCTCCCTGAAGCCCATGTTGCTCAGACAGCTATAAGATTCCACCCTCAGCAGCTGATAATGTTTCGCCTATCAGACAAGAAATAGGAGAGTGTTTATGCCCTGCCCTGCTCAGTTCCCAGGGTGATCTGTGCTTACTGAAAGAAGGGGATTTGAGCGGTATCACTGAATTCAGCCCAAAGGCATTATGTGAAATTGAGACGGAGGGAGGTGAGAGAAGAGATTTACTCCTTAATGTTTCCTGACAGTTGGCCAGTGCGGGCATGTGCAACCTTGGAGTTGCAAAATCAGGTCGAGGTAAAACTCCATGTTGGGTTAAGATTACTTTCTACATTTTATGCTGGAGGTTATACTAAGAAAGAATTTATTTGGGGTGAGATGAATGAGGTTAAAAACTATTTCATCAAGTGACTATAAGCTATATCTTGCAAATACTAAGAAGTTTTTGCAAGAAAACTCAGTGACTTGTTCAGTACAATAAATATCCTGCTGGCAGACTCTATGAAGTAACTCCTAGGTAGGATCTGTTATAAATGGAAAGAGTCTGCTCCTCCCCTGTCACTAGCTGACGTTTCTAAGGCTATAATGGATATACTGGTTTTATCCACCACTACCTTTAGTTACAAAGCGACAGCTAATGCATAGTAATCTCACTGGGCTCCAGCTCTGCACATCATTACACGGTCTCAATTATTTCTGTGATTCACAGGTCTACAGCTGCCAAATGCAGTCAATGTGTATTTATTAGCCTAGGTATAAGCTGACAAAACTGTACCACACTATGCATTTGACATGTCAAAGACAGAAAAGGCAATTGGAATTTGATGGCCTTGCCAGCGTTAGTAATAACACTGTATAAAAGGCCATTTCAAGCTGCTCATCAGCTCCGACACATTTAGGACTGGATTCTCTTCTTCACCGAGGGGGGGAAAAGTAACTTCTGGCCGCTGGAGAGAGCCCACCATAACTCCGGCCTTGTTTTCTCTCATTGGGTACAAAGAGAACTGACTCCCAGCAGGATCATGGCCTACGAGAGATCATCTCCAATTTCTAATACGCTAAATCCTGGCAGGACTGCCACTGAAACACTTGGAGATGAGAAACCAGTTAAAATGTGAACAGCACTGAAGATTCTTGTGTAAAGCTTTACAAAAGGTTTCAGCAAATATCAGGAACAGAAACAAAGTTGCTGGAAAAGCCCAGCAGGTCTGGAAGCATCTGTGAAGG
>JAHRHZ010000021.1:43055532-43091385 GCA_024137785.1 Ginglymostoma cirratum
ACTCTGTTTTTTCCTTCACAGATGCTGCCAGACCTGCTGGGCTTTTCCAGCAACTTTGTTTCTGTTCCTGATTTACAGCATCCGCAGTTCTTTCGGTTTTTATTCAGCAAATGTCAAGGCCTTCAGTATGTAAATCAGCTAATGGATGTAAGACTTAAGACATACAGGCTTCCTCACCACAATCCTAAGAACTACTGCGATGCCTCACATGATGATTCCATAGTCAGCTGTAAGCTGGAGGGGAATGCAGAAAGATCATGTTAGAGTAAAATACACACAAAAATTAGGCACCATCTTCCTTCTACTTTTTGCATATATTGGATGAGGACAGCAGCAGCAGTACCAGAAAGGGTGGAACAGGAAATAAAAATGATCATCAGAGGCCTTGTTTTCTCATTTCATTAATGTGACGTCTTAAGAAAATCTATCCCTTAACACCAAAGTTCATACTCTGTGACTTACAGGTCTGTAGCTGCCAACGTGTATTGATTGGCTAAGGTAGAACCTGACCTTACACCAAAACTCACACTGTCAGCTCTGAGTCAGTTTGTAAGTTCAAGTCCCAACTCAAACAGACTGAAGTGCGCCATCCAGGTTCCTAGTAATAAAAGAGTGAAGCATTGCAGACTCTCCGGTAGGACATTAAAAATGAGGTCTTGTCGGATCTCTCAAGTGGATGTACAAAATCCTGTGGCACTATGCTGAAGAGGAGCTGGGGAGCTTCCCCTGGTATCCTGGCCAATGCTTTTCCCATAAGCAACCTCAGAAGAAAAGAGAATGTGGTCATTGTCATGTTGTTACAACCCATATTACAGTGATAAAAACACCTCGGCTGTAGTTTCATGTTGGAGTTTGTTAAACAGAAACCAGGTCTGTTTTAGGGTCAGAAACTTGTTTCCAACAGAAAACTGATTAGAGTTCTGATTTTCAAGGGGCTGAGCCTTTAACTGAGATGAAGATGGGTTTCTGCTGGCTTACTACCAGTAGAAATGGACATGGAAGTGGGTCAAATGATGAATGGGGCTTGTGTAGACACCCCAGGGCAGCCATCAATAAGGCTAAAGGCTGTTCTGAGGGAGACATCTATGGTTTTTACTAAAGCCTTCCATTTCACCATCAGAAAGTGAGATGACACTGTAGGGATGCTCAAGATGAGAAGTTAAAGACCCCCGCTTCAACAATGCTGACCTGGATTTAATGTTGGGCGCTGTGAGTGAGAAGAGGGAGGTTTTCATCCCAGAGGCTTGTAGGAGGAGGCCAGCCCATTGTGCATCTGTGGATCACCACCCCTCTGGACAGCTTAATCTCTGTTTGCCTCCAATTTCTTCTCTTTTACCTCTTGCACCTGTTTCTCCTTACAAGCGGGTTTGGCATCTGATAGTTTCTCATATTTTCAGAAGTCTGGTGACCTGCTCAATATTGGTCTTACTGAGCAGTGGCTTTTTTATTTTCACTTCAGCCTCTGGCTGGGACTCCAATAGAGGGGTGAGTGATCATCTCTTTCACCTCTAGTATTCATCCTCATGCCTTTGCAGTTAAAGCCTAATGCAGCCAAAACTGTCAAGAGACATGGCAAACAACAGGAAAGCAAGCTTATACACAGAGGAAGCTCTTTTATGGTTGAAGTTAAGGTGGGATATTGAGTGTGGAGAAGACATTCCAGCAAAAGGATCTTACTAGGCAGTCATTGGTTTCAATTATTGGTGCTCTGAGGCAATCCAGCAATGGCAGAAAAAGTCCAATGTGCCTGTCTCCACTGTCATTAAATGCGTATGCTATTCAGCTCTGGCAACGAGGGCATCACTTTTTAACATACAATGGAGTACAGCCATTTTGGAGGTGTCCATAAAAGTTTACAGCTGATCTTTGGAAGGAACGTGAAGCAAAGAAGCTCAAGGTTATAGTGGCTTGAGCAGCACAACTTACATGGCTAAATGACCAGTGCTACAAGATGTGAGGTTTCAGCGATGAAGGCACAGATGTCTGTGAGACCAAGCAGCAAAATTAGGAAATACTTTTACGTTTAGAGAGTGGAAAGTGTGAAACTTTCTTCCACTCATGGTAGCTGGTGCATTTAAGATTGATAGATTTCTGATAACCGAAGATATGCAAGAGATCTGGATCAGTGGCAGGAACACAGAGTTAGACCACAGAAAAACAAAGATCTCAAACAACAGAATAGGCTCAGTGGACTTAATAGCCTACCCATGACCTTATGCTGCTTGTGGACCCCACTGTGTGTCACTCAGGTGTTGTCTTTTCGACATTGCACAGTGACTACACTTTCAAATTACTTAAGTACCTGCCTAATCTGCAGTGATTTTCTACCAGCCTGATAAGTTTCTAACTGTAATAAGGTTTCTGCAAACTTCTAGTAAACTAATCAAAAACACCATACTAATAAATGCACAGAAATATCACAAAGAAGGGAATAGAAAGGCTCTTAAAGAACCTTGTTCAAAGTTATGCAAGGCCAATTCTTCAAGGTTGAATAGAGAAGGTAACTAGAAAAGATCCTTGAATATTCTCCACAATACAGAGTAAGGGCAGGGACGAAATGGGATCGTGCAAAATAAGGCATACACTGAGATATCTGAACAGTTTTGAATGAAAAAGAAATTATGTTTCCTCCCCTTGCATCAGAGGTGAAATTACATTCTGTAAGAAAAAGGATTAAGCCCTGGACCTCTTGGACTATGTAGCTCATTCCACACAAAAGTAGTGCATTGATCAATTTAGTCAGAGAAATGAATACAAAATGCACTCAAGTAAATGCTTCTCATATTTTCTTCTGCCTTTCTCCTATCTTCAACAAACTTAAAAATGTTTATTCAGACTGTTCCATGCAGTGCCACCACCGCCCCTAGACAAAGCCGGAGGTCAACAGACTGAAGGAGAATGCAATAAAAAACTCCATGTCTGAGAGAGGGAAGGAGGAGAAATCAGGAACTTGAAAAAAAGGGGTGGAAGGTTGAGAATCCAAGTGATGGGAGTGTGAGACTATGAGCAGATGCAAAGAAAAGTTGGGGACTGGGAACCTGGTTCTGATTAGAATTGGTAAAGTACGCGGATTGCAGCAGGATCGCACTGCCCAGAATGAGATACAAAACCACATCGAACAACGACTGGAATGTAAGACTCTTAATTCCAAAGAGAAACCTTGTTTAAAATTATAATGACTAGACACAATAATAAGATTCCTAATCAATTGTCTTCTTTCCATGTTGGACTAAAATCCAGCACTATGCTTACTCTTCATAACACCTTGATTAATGCCTACACTTAATAAATTTTGGCTCACGCTGAGAAACATTCAACAACACAGTGGTTCATTCAGAACTATATTTTTAAAATATTCACTAGCAATGACTACTTTAAAAACCCAAATTTATAACTACACGCTCCATAGTTGCTCCAATTCTAATCTGCAATCTTAAACTGGGCATACTATTCACTCATGTTTATGGCACTTGTAGGCAGTATATACGTTCCTGATTTTCTCTTTTTAAATTCCCAGGCAAAACCACTAAGAGATTAGCCGCTGGTATCGAGTACAATCTGATCTGGGAACGAACAAGTGTCACATTGACATTTTTGGTTAGGATTTACTGGTGATAGTTAATGCACAGTTACTTTGTGTAATCAGACTGCTCCTATGATTTTCTTAGCACAACCAGGAAAGACTCCCATCCAAAAAGTCACTCCTTTTTCTTGGATGAGAACTTCTGAATGTTCTTTAATAACACAGATGTGTGTGGACTAAATGAAATAAAAATTCCTCTCTGTAATTTCTATAGATGATTCTACAATCCTCCCCATTGAAGTGGTAAGCACAGTTGCAGTAAGCATGGTCAGAGGTGGGAAACTGTAAATTGGTTGCAATTTTTTAACAAATAAATGCAATAAATTTATCAGCCTAGGGGAGGATGAGGGGTCTGGGCTGTTCTCTCACTTGGTTTTAGTCATGGCGTTGTGTGTTAGAGACTTAGATTTCAGAGTAGCCTGCAGACCACCTGGAGGACTCTCAAAGATCAATGATCTGTGGATGACACTTTGAAATCCACTGCCCTGAGCTGTAAAAAGGAACTGTTGACTTTGACAGCTATTGACTGGATGCTGATCATTACATATACAGCTTTAATCGCAACTTGTCGGAAGTACTCTCAATGTTCCACACTTACCCACAGTGCTTCATGTTTGGAGGTTTATCCATCCTCACAGCTAGTCTTATTTTTAAATCTGAATCTTGGCTATTTTTGGGAATGACCATCTTGTGCCATTCTGGTGTCTTCGGACTATTTGGAGTTGGATAGAGAATTACCTGAAAGACAAAGCATACAGAATCAGGCTTCCAATCAGTGGGGAGAGAGAGAAACAGGCAAGTTTCCTTTGCAGACATGAAGCTGCTCTGCTTCTTTGTTCCTGGCCACCCTGTGAACAGAAAGCCGCCTGCAGATGGAGATTTCTATCAGCAGCAGTCAACATATCCGACGGCTGTTTGTGTGCTGTTTTTGGACATGGACAATAATTGCCAAGTTAACACTTCAGATTTGTCTCGCACTCCTCCTCTGCAAAGAGATATCTTAGAAGGAGAAGCAAGCTCAGTTAAATGGAAAGGTGTTCAGAAGGCTATTAAAAGATGGGCAGTGTTGAGGCAAAGTTGACAAGGAAGAGGCTGTTACTGGCTGAAGGACCAGCAATCAATGAATCAGTAGAAAATGGTGTTAGTGCTAGAAAAATGAGCATATCACAGAATCAGCACAGCAGGCTGTCATTTGTTCCACTGTACCTGTGCTGGCTCTCCAAATGTGCATTTAACTTGGTGCCATTTACCTGCTTTCTCCCCTTAACCCAGCACATTCACCGTTATTCAGATAACAGTCTAACTTCCTCTTGAATGCTTCAACTGAGACAACATCCACACACTCGCAGGAAGTGTATTCCAGACTCTAATTACTTGTTGCAGGATTATTTTTTCTCATGTCACGTCTGCTTCTTTAAATGCGTATCTTCCTTCTCAATTCTTTCACAAGTGGGATCAATTTGTCCCAATCTGGAACCCTCGTGATTTTGAATACCTCTATCAAATCTCCTCGCAGCTACCTTTTCTTAAATTCAGGCCAAACCAATTTTAATTAAAATTCAGCAAAACTTCTGAAACAAAAGCTGAGCAATGCAGATGCTGCAAATCTGAAATGGCAAGGGAAGTGCTGGAAATACTCAGCAGGCCTGGTGGCATCACTACAGGCAGAAATAGAATTAACATTCTGAGTTCAACATGTCTTCTTTAGAACTGAAGAAATTGGTTTTACACTATTGCAAAAGGTAGGAAGAAGCAAGTGGAACAGAATGGAGACAGATGATGGACAAGTTCTGAGGAAGGGTCACTGGACACTGATTTCCCTTCACAGATGCTGCCAGACCTGCTGAGCTTTTCCAGCAATTTCTGTTTTTGTTTGTGATGGACAAGAGTTGATGGCCTGATATTGCTGAACTCATTGCTGAGACAGAGATAGCGTTGGAGATCAAATAACCAACACAACTTCCTTGCTCTTGTGCCCTATCCCTTACGAATGAAGCCTAAGATTTCTGATCACAACAAGAGGTCAGATTTCTGGATAAAATGTTGATGATGCCATAAGATTTAGATGCAGCGTTAACATACAGGAGGAGCAGAATGGAGAGAGCACCACAGTGACAGCATCCAAAGAGAATAAATTTGCAAGATTGTGTCACTCATTATGTAGGAGCTCAGCATCATTACAAATGGGCTCCAAAATCCAAAAAAATAAGTTCACACAGGTCAAGGCTGTTTTATGTTGGTACATTCTGGTTAACTGGACCTTCTCTGGTTCAAACCTTATTATGCAATAGCTTTCAGGAAATAAATGTCTTTCTCAACCAATATGAGTGGTGGCACACAAAAATGCTTCAACAGAAACATCATCCAAACTCTCTCAGGAAATGCATTCCAGATCCTAATTACTATTTGCAGGATTTTTATTTTGCTCATGTCACTTTTGCTTCTTTAAATCTGTGTTGTCTCATTGTCAATCATTTCACAAGTAGGATCGTAAGCTGCTCTTCTTCCAGTATCCTAAGCAGTCAACCAGAAGTCAATCCCAAGCATAAAAAACCATTCCCAAGAAAGACTTGTTGTTGTTTAAAATGCCAGATAGAAGGCGATCCGATACCGTAATGGGCATAGTTGTGCTGAAAGTTAGATTGTCCAGTAAACAACTGGAGGAAGAGAGTTCAAAAGTAGAAAATGTATTCTAAATCTTAACAATACAATGGCTAGGCCTGAGGGCTATTAGGGCATAACATTACTCCACTATTAATGTAGAGACACAGGAAATGTTCTGGGACGCCAGGTCCAAATCCCACCATGGCAAATGATGGAATTTGAATTTACTAAAAATCTCGGGTTAAGCGTCTAAAAATGAGTGTACAAAAGTTGTTGATTTTCTGGAAGAACCCATCTGGTTCACTAATGTCTTTTAATGAGGGAAATCTACCATCCTTGCCCAGTCTAGCCTACATGTGACTCCAGAACACAGTAATGTGGTTGACTATCAACTGCCCTCAGGAAAATTAGGGACGGGCAGTAAGAAGTGGCTGGACGAGTGATGTCCAAGTCCCGTGAATGAATAAAAAA
Source organism: Ginglymostoma cirratum (assembly GCA_024137785.1). Classification (NCBI taxonomy): domain Eukaryota; kingdom Metazoa; phylum Chordata; class Chondrichthyes; order Orectolobiformes; family Ginglymostomatidae; genus Ginglymostoma; species Ginglymostoma cirratum. The sequence continues at coordinate 43,062,191 of JAHRHZ010000021.1, forward strand.
AAAATCAGGGACTTGTATCTCTCCAGTAAGAGTCACCCCTTACATTGCACACCCACTGTATCCATACTAACGGACGTCATGTTCCCACAGACTGCTGACTCAGGAATGACCTGCCATGAAGGTTTGAGCTCCCTGAGGCACTGTTACTACTAGATGTTGAAGATACTGATCCTGTGCCTGTAGATCCTGTGTTGGGGGTCTTGCCTCCTTTGAGTTGTGTTTCCATCTCTCTTTATTCTGCCTTTTGGAAGTCCACTCAAGGGGAACTGGGTAAGCTGCTTTTACATGTAATGAAGTCTGAAGCATGGAAGGTCAGATCAAGGTGAGGAAACTCACCTTACTGCAATTACTTTAATAAGTTGGAAAGCACCTGTGAATCGTGAGTTCTGGTTCGCTGTTCAAATTTTCTGAGCAGAAATCTTTCACACTGACAGCCCAGTAGCTGTGCACACTTTAGAATAATTGATCCCCACCGTGTGCTGTCCTTATTGATCCTTTAAACTTCATGCACCTTGGGAAATCAGTTCATTATCTGTTAAAACTAGAATCCTGGGTCAAATTCACAACTAGTTGCCCACTTTCACATTTAAATTACTTATCAGATCCTCACGTACAGATGCATCCCAGTTAACCCTAGAAGTGGGTGGGGTCATGTTGTATATGTGGCGCCCAAGCATTCAAACTCGTCAGGCCTTGGCAGTCAAAATCTACCCATTGTGTTCAATTCTGGGCAACACCTTTTGGGAAGCAAGTCAAGGTCTTGGAGAGAACAAAGAAACTGTTTTGGAACTATCCATGGGTGAAAGACTTCAGTTTCTTAGAGACAGTGGAGAAGCTTTGGCTGTTTTCCTGAAAGCACAGAAAGTTAACAGGGTACGAATAGAATTATTCAAAATCATAGAGAATTTTGATCTTTATCTCTTATTTACTCTGTTTCCAATGGTAGAAGGATCAGTAACCAGTGGAGAAAAATTTTGGGTGATTAGTAAAAGAACCAGAAGGTAGTACACTCTTTATTCAATAAAGTGAGTTATTGTGATCGAGCAAGCACTGCTTGAAAACACGATAGAAGCAAATTCAGGGCTGGGATGTATGATTCATTGGACCACTCTACCAAGGAGCTGGCACAGATAAAATGGGCAGATGCTCTCGTTCTGTGGTCTATCATTCTATCAATGATTTTGTTTTGGTAATGAGGTTAGTTCCAAGACTACTAGTCCACTGTAGAATTTACATATTATAATTCATATACTGACTGTATCAATTTTGGAAAAGTTGTGAAATAAATAGATACATAGGACATTTTTTTTCAATTGTAGCACATCAAGAAAAACAGAGATCAGAGGGGTACAGAGAAAGGGGTACATCAAGAAAGACAGAGATCAGCATTATGATGCACTTTCTTGAGATGATATGTCATAAGTCATCTCTAATCAATGCAGTTTCACTACACAATAGAAGAATATGCACACAATCAATAGTTAAAAATATGCTGTAAACAAACAAAGCACCAGCTGGATACGTCACGCTGTGACCAACTGAATAAATCACTGGTGTCTTAATTCATCTATATCATGTCTGTATGTGCTCTACTGTGGTGAATAAACCCACTGACTTCATCAAATGGATAACAGATGTGTTTTTAAGGTGGACTCATTTATTTTCTGACAAACAGGTGTTTTTATGTTACCTGCTAACAAGCCCTCCTCCAGAGACACTTCAGACTAGATTAACAGCACGACAGAGATCCACACATGACAGTTAAGATTTGTGGGTGTACAACTGAGTAGACACCTTGAATCTAAATACTTGTCCTTACTCTCTGTAGAGAAAATAGTTAAAATGTATCTATTATGGTAATATTACTGACAACCTCATCATAGCAGGCAACAATTACCTCAGAGGACTTTTACAGCATAATTATATTTCATTATCCTGATGTGAAAAATGAATAAGAGATAACAGCCTAAATTCGTGTTATTGAATTCCATTTTTAGAAATTAGACACACTGTCTTTACTAGATTGGGAATTTTCCAAGAATGGCAATTGTGCATTGATTTTCAAATTCATTAACAAGTAACATCTGAGCCCAATTTGGCAAGAGGTGTGGATCTCGAGCTCAATAATGTCACCATAGAATACATCTGAAACCAGGAAGTTTCATTGTTCATGATCTTCTTGAAAGTGTACAAGTTGCACGAGCTAGAAGACACTCCCTTTTCTATGTTAAAGAGCTGGCAAATTGTTCTACTTGATATCACCAATTAAGTAAATTGTTGAACATCTTTGTAAAAAGTGAATTAATTCAACCTATTGTGTTCCTCTATTCATTTTATGTAACTCAGTCTTTTATTGATATGAATAAGGAATAGTCTGGGCAGCAATCCAGGGATTCCAGCATTTAAAGCATATGTGTATGAACTGCCATGCTCAGCAGTTTGAGTAACAAGTTGAGGCAAACCATTTATACCGTTAGAATGGACCAGCAATTTTTATTTGATAGCCAATACTTTGCTAATTCACCATTAGGAGCACAATTACACACTAATAGTAGGGTCCCTGGCAATAGCTACACTGCAGGACAATGTTTACATCAAGAAAAAAAAATGGGGGCTTGTAAGAAAGTAACCATAATTATGATAGGTGATTTTATTCTTCATATAGATAGGACATACCAAAATGGCAAAGGTAAACTGTATGATGAGTTCTTACAATATGTTAAAAGGTAAGTTGATAGAAATGCAGTAGGAGTCATTTAAGGAACTACATTCCATTGAGTTGAAAAAAATTCTGAGAATGGTCTTCTATCCATGACTAACTGGGGAAGTTAAGGGTGGTATCAATATGTAAGAAAAGATATACATTGCTACTAACATTAATCATTTGATGGTACAGAATGTGAATTTGCTGAAAATAAAAATTCTACTGAAGCTTTTCATCTTACATTCATCAAGACAATTTGCAGGAGTTCAACATTTATGAGGCTGCCTGACAGGAGAGTGTTGACTGGTTGACAAGTGGATTCTGATTGGATATGGCATCACCATGGAGAATGCAACCATTAATAGCCAGGCATAGTTTTCATTTAAAGCCAGCCAGGCTCTCCTGAGAAATGACCCAGCGAATGGCTGTCACCCATTTTGTTCAGTGCATGTACATATTATTCCTATTTGCAAAGAACATCATCTTATCAATATATATAGCTTCCAGTACTTGCAAATGTGCTATCCTGACAGCCTTACTGACAATCCTAAATAGGTTGTCGGTGCCATTCCTCGCACGTTCAGGATCATCCAGCAAATGATGTCTAATTGTCAAATTGGGCCTATGCTGATTAGAACTTACTTAAACCTAAAAGATTCTGAAAGGATTTAACATGGTACATGCTGAAAGGGACAAGTTACAGTTTAAAAATAAGGGATCCCCTACTTAAGATGGAAATTCTTCTCTTAAATGGTCATTTACCTCTTGAATTATCTTCCAAAACAGCAGTTTAATTGTCAGGGGTTAAGGGGGACAAGTAATAAAGTTGAGTTAAGGCCTCAATCAGTTTAGCCATGATCCTATTGAATCACAGAAAAGGTTCAATTAGCTGAATTGCCTACTTTCTGCTCTTATTTCTTATGATTTTAGCATTTGTATGGGTGTTTTCAGCAGGAGTGTGTGTTGATAATAATGTGATTTGAAAGATAATTTCTCACTCATACGGTGTACATAAATGACAGTTAAATAAGCCGGAATCTGCTTTCAAAACAGCGGTGAAGCTAATGGTATTAGCATAATTTATTAATACCTGGTTCAGCAACAGAGGGCTGGTTAACAGCTACTCTCTAAAGATTACTGTACAAGTTGTCTCGTGCCACACTAAAGTCGCCTCACTATCTGACTCACCATCAAGATATATTGAAAGAGGTGAAGTTACTGTCTGTGTGACAAAAGAAATGAAACTCACTACAGGAAGTGATATCCTGTAATTTCAAGTCTAAGCACTTTCTTAAGAAATTATGATAATTGCTGCTAATCAAGCTTTTAAAAGTAGCTATTGAGAGTGTGAAATTTCATGCTTTCAGGTTTGGATTTTGAAGATTTAAAAATTCACAGTTGTTTTCTTTTACTTTTCCTTTTGGCCTCGTTTCACTTTCCCTGGCTCTAATGTATCAGTTTTTGTTCCTGATTTTACAAGAGGTCACCAATTCTAATTTACGCTTTGCTCTCAGTCCATGCACGATTTATTTCACAACCCTTTGGTGGCCAGTAGGGCAGAGATGGACCTGTTTGTGCAATCAGCTCAGGTTTCTTATGCCTGGTTTCCTACTTTGCCACACTGCCTGTTCATACTTGAACAACTTGCCACATAAAAAGCAAACCACCTACAAGTACAAGGGCTCTTCAAATTAGTAGCTAACACTGTTAGAGCTCCTGTCGCGGGAAAAATCTGGCTCATCATTTCTGAAAGGGTTTCAGAATTTCTTTAGTGTGCTATAAATTGGTAACACTTTGCAGTCACGAATACGACTGTCTATGAAGGATGTCACCAGAGCATGAATGAATTGCAGCGACTGCCAGTATCAATGCCTTTCCAGTGAGAAGAGAAGGAAAAGGGGGAAACTTAGTGGGGAGAAAGAAACAGTGACATTTTAAGAAGATCACAGACAGGTTGGAGATAACTTCCATATGGTTTTTCCTCAAGTAAACAACTATTTTATGTACCAGACTGCAGCATTCACATTCAGTGGATCTCTTCAGGCCTACCTGATAAGGTTCACCCTAGTTATCACTGTCGCCCTCTAGAACTAAATTGTCCAACACACAGGGCAATAATAAAACTTTTCCACACGTGCAGGTGGCATCTCTGAGAGGTCTCAAGGTTCAAGGCAAGGCCATGAAGAGTAGGTGGAGCAAGCCAGGCAACTGGGACAGTCTGTGTGCTGGAAGAACAGGAAGTGCATGCTGCTACCCTCACAAAGCCCTGAACTTCTCCTCAGCAATAGTTATCTCCAAACCACATGGAGCCCAGCGAGAATTAGCACGTACCTGTAGTGAGTAAACTGCATAACAGAGGCTGCACAGTATGTGAAGCAGAGCGAGGACACAAGGGAAAGTGAGGCGCGAGGGAGAGAGTGTGAATATCACCACAAGACTTGGTATAACCAGATCAATCAGTCTTCTCATTTGAAGCTTCATCATTAAAATGCACTCTTTAAATTGTTTATCGCATTAGCCCCATCAGCATAACACCTAGTTCCTCTTTTTCCCTCGTATACTCACCTAGCATTTATGCCATTCGCCTCAACTACTCTGGGTGATAGTGAGTTAAACTTCCAATCACTCTGAGTCAAGGAATTTCATTCACCGTATCCCAAAATTTCAAATGCTGGAGTTCTGAATAGGCTCACAAGCAAACAATCACCTGCAACTTCTCAGCCCAAGTTTAGACTTTGTGAACTGTGAACATCTACTATTTTAGAATTACAGCTTCCTACAACGTGTAGCTAGTCAATAATCAACTGACATTTAGTTGAGTTAATATATCTACTGATAAGTTTAAGTTTAGTTTCTACGTTCAGTGTGCTGCAGTAAAAGTCACCATTGTCCTTGAGGACCATAGGGTTGCCCTCTCATTAGACCCGAGGGTCACCATTCCTCAGACGAGGGGTAATTTTGAAAAGGGTAATCCTTCCCGGTAACCTCAGCCAGTGTGGGAATTGATGCTGTTGGAGTCACTCTGCATTGCAATTCAGCAATCCAGCCAATAGATCCGGTTGGAGAGCACTTATCTAGCTGACTTACCAGGCAATACCTGATGAGAGAGACTGAATGTGACACTAGCAAATGCAGCTCAAATTTAGACAATCCTAGCACTAGGATTATTAGTTACAACTTCAGGCTTCTTGGGAAGAATATTCAAATCATACTCACAGCTATTATACTCACTGAATTATATTGATTTCTGAAGTTTGTTATCATAGAAAATAAAGTTGTTGCCTGTTGTTTAAATACCATTGACACTTGGACAACATACTAAGACAATCAACTGTCTTACACATAGGATATGGAAATGGGATTTATGTGATGGACCACATAACCCGTGAGTTATATGAGCAACATGACTTTGAGAAGTTTGTGAGGAGGAGTTGATAGAATCTTTAATTTCCTTGAGGTCCGAGCAGAGGCTTCAATAAGACAGGAACGGAGCCAGAAATTAAGCTTAAAGGAACATTGTTTCCAGGATTTGCTGCTCTGGTTGGAGTGGTCTCGTCTATCAATGAAGACAACGGGCAAGGAGGGGCCTTTAATGGAGTGACCGAGAGTTGTGTTCACCCCTTGTGAAGTTATACAGAAACTCAGTGATGCACACACCAAGGTTATTTTACCATGTTAGGTTATATTTTCCTCTTTTTTTCTATACTATTTGTAATTGATTTACTATCATTACATTCAATAAATTATTCTATCCCCATCTATCATTTACTCCCTATCTCCTCCCCTTCCCTATCTTCTGCATATAAACCAACATTTTCCTAGCTGCTGTAGTATCAGTTCTGAGGGACGGCCGCCAGACCCAAAATGTTAACTTTGATTTCTCTTCACAGATGCTGCCAGACCTGCTGAGCTTTTCCAGCAACTTCTGTTTTTGTCACTTCCACTGAACATCAGAATTCTGCTGCCAAATGATTACATGCCTCATTAGAAGGACCCAATGTAGCAAATGCAAATAATGCAGTGGCTGCAATTTGTGATGAGTTCTCTGGCCTTAGAGACAGCAGATCACTATTCCACACTGCTCCACTTGTTTTTGGCAGAGCAGAGCCTGTAGAGTTTCCAGGCCTCAATCTTCTGTGAGCTTCAGCTAAGAATGCAAATACATAGATATCTGAATAATGTCTCTCATTTTAATAACTTTTCCTGACATTTTTTTCTTCTGCTTCTGTGTAGGTTCTCTCCTCTGCTACAACATTTCACATTTGGTCTCACTCTCCTGCTTCACTTTTTCTCAGCATCCTATCTTACAGCGTCATGCAGCGTAGAAACAGACCCTTCGGTCTAACCAGTCCATGCCGACCTTAATCCCAAACTAAACCAATCCAATCTGCCTACGTTTGGCCCATGTTCCTCCAAACATTTCTTATTCTTGTACTTATCTAAATATCTTTTAAACACTGTAACTGCACCCACACCAACCACTTCCTCTGGAAGTTCATTCCATACAAGAATCACACTGTGTTAAAAAAATTGCCCCTCATGTCTTCTTTAAATCTTTTTCCTCTCACCTTAAAACTATGTCCCCCTAGTCTTGAAATACCCAACCCTAGGGAAAAGACACCTGCCATTCATCTTATCTATACCCTCATGACTTTATAAATCTATATAAGGTCACCCTTCAATTTCCTACATTCCAGTGGGAAAAAAGTCCCAGACTATCCAGCCTCTCCTTTTAACTCAAGCCCTCCATTCTCAGCAACATCCTGGTAAATATCTTCTGAACACTCTCCAGCTTAATAATATAATAAAATCCTTCATAGAGCAAGGTTTGAGCATTTTCCCAATGACAGACATGAGGCAAATGAGCCTGTAGTTCCCAGGTTCCTGTCTCCTGCCTTTCTTCAACATTGTGCTAGAAAGGTTAGACAAGTACAGTAGTACAAATGAACCACATCATCAATGGTAGAGTACAGATGCTAATGATTCTCAGATACTTACACTAAACAGGAGTTCCGATTGACAGAAGCACGAAATGGTGAAGAGATTTTGTAGTCTTCAGTTAGAAAACAAAGGTGACCTTTATCTTGTGTGGCCATCATGAAGTCAATGTTCGCATGAAAGCACTAAGAGTTTCCAATACGGAAACGTAACTCCTGAATGCAAAGGTGAGTCTTACCTTCCCCAATTCTTTATCTTCCAGGGCAAGAACTCCCGTGCTCTCTGTGAAGAATTTGATCTTGACAATTGGTCGAGGATGTGTGGTGGTAAAATCTCCCTGAGTCCCCCACCTGCAACCGATAGAAAGCAAGGAGTGATCTTCTACCTTTATTTATGTACAGTCAATAGCTCCAAATTTAGCATGATCATAAATGTTTACATGGACTTTTTTTAATCACACAGACATGAAGAATATTTTGTCACTATTGTTTAGATCCATGTAGTTGGACAATCTGTGCTGTTATGGCAGAGGTATTGTCATGAAATGTTAGAGCTTCAGTTATGCCAGAAGAGTTACACGTGCCCAATGCTTTATGTTCACAATCTCACACCAAGAGCATTGATCCAACCATTCAGAGGAGGTTGCCAAATTCTTAAAATTGTCTGAAGACTGTGGCAGACATTTTGTACTGAATAGAGAGATAAAGTCCCAATTACTTTTAAAAACAAAAGGAATCATTAACCAGTGAGGAGAACAATTTTTGGTGGTGATACATTGTACCATGGGAAAGCAGTGCGCAAGGGAAAAAAAAATTACCAATAAGGCTTCCTCAAATTACACTTTAGCTTTCGCGCCTTTGTTATTGTTAGTGTGGTGTTCTTCCTTTTCAATGCTAGAATGAGCAGAGAGATAAGCAGTTTCGCAATTAATCCTGACACAATTCTTCTTCTAAATATATGCTTACATGTGGGGTTTAGCATTAAATTTGACAAGATGTTCAGCAATAAATTTTGAACACAAAGACATTAGTTAATGGCTGTTTGTGCCCAGCGTGTGTTTTGGAATAAAGATGGTTATTGAAATCCGCAGGTCGCAACGTTACATTTTGCACTTAGATCTCTTCATGGTCTTGTTACTACCCATTTCAATAACTTTTGCTAGAGTCATACAGCATGGAAACAGATCCTTCCATCCAACTGGTCCATGCCGACCACATTTCCAAACTAAACTAGTCCCAACTGCCTGCGCTTTGTCCCTCAGCATCTATTCAGTTCCTCGAAAGATCATGGCTGATCTGATTCTGGCCTTGACTGCACTTTCCATCCTGCCTTCCATAACTTTCAAAGTTCCATAATTCCCTTGTTAATCAAAAACCTGTTTAACTCAAACTTGAATATATTCAGCAAACCAACCTCCAAACATTTCTTATTCATGTACTTATCTGATTGTCTTGCAAATGCTGTAATTGTATCCACATCCACCACTTCCTCTGGAAGTTCATTCCTCACATGAGCCACTCTGTGTAAAAGAAAATTGCCACTCATGTCTTTTTAAAATCTTTCTCCTCTCATCTTAAAAATATGCCTCCTAGTCTTGAAATCCCCCACCCGAGGGAAAAGACACCTGCCATTCACCTTATCTGGACCCCTCATAATTTTATAATCCCTATAAGGTCACCCCTCAACCTCCTATGCTCTGGTGAAAAAAGTCCCAGTCTATCTAGCCTCTCCTCAAACTCAAACCCTCCATACGTGGCAACATGCTTGTAAATCTCTTTGGAACCGTCTCCAGCTTAATAATATGCTTCCTATAACAGGGCAACCAAATCTGAACACAGTACTCCAAAAGTAGCCTCACCAACGTCCTGTACAACCTCAACACAACTTCCCAACTCCTATACTCAAAGGTCTGTACAATGAAGGCAAGCGCACTGAACAATTTCTTAACCACCTCATCTACATGTGATGCAAACTTCAAAGAATTATGTACCTGTACCCCTAGGTCTCTATGATTTGCACCACTATCCAACGCCCTATTATTATTAACCCTATTACTCTCAGAAATTTCCACACACCTCCAATACTGGCCTCTTGCACATCCCCAATCTCCGTAGTTTCAAATTCTTCAGCTACTTTGGCTTAATGCTCAGGAGTTCCTTCATGCCCTCTCCTTACTCCTACTTTGCATTCCTTCTGTAAAACTCACCTCACTTCAACCAAGCTTTTGGTCACCTGTTCCAATGTCTCCTTTATATAGCTTGAAATCAAATTATTTTGTAATTCTCCTAAGCACCTTGGAATATCTTACTGCATTACTGCTGTTATTGTAGCTGTCACATTAAGAGATTATCTGTCCCTCACTTCAGCCGAGCTACACGCAGCATTTAATTTATCACACTGCCATCCAGGCTCCAAAGATTCCGTGCAAAATTTAGTAAATTCACTTCATTTCAAATGGTCACAAAAGATTTAATAAAACTATTTAATTTCATCCAAAATTAAATGCGTCTTTTTAAATATAAATAATTTGAAATCACCAAGGATTTAGTAATAGAACATACAGGAGGCAGTTATTAATGGCTAATTTATAGGTCCCCGATTCTAGATTATTCATCTGAAATGTGCACTCTCATTAAATTAATCATCTGAAGAAAGATACAGGATCCTCAGTTGACACAATTCAACACAACACAATGAAGCACATTTCAGCGTACTTGCAAAATCTTCTCGTCTGCTGTTATTAGACTTCTGAATGGACCTCTCAAATTTTTAACTTAAATGTTGATCTCGCTCTTTATGCACCTTCTCTGCAGCCATAACATTGTATTGCTCACTGTGTTCTATTACCCTAATGCACTTTGTATGGTATGATCTGCCTGTACTGCACGCAAAACAAAACTTTTCCACTGTACCTAGGTACGAGATAATAATAAATGAAATCAACTCAAATCAAACAGAGGTATAATTTCCAAGGAGCTCTATGCAACAGCAGTAGTTAGCATTTACAACTTTAATCTTGCTAAATTCTTTGTATCAACTTGTGAAAACATTTAGGATCTACTAAACTTACTGAAACAAAGTGTTGGCAGTCCTTTCTACCAGCAACATTTTACTTTTGAAATCGACGAGGCACATTGATCATTATTGATGTCATTGATGTTCACGTACATTTCTGCACTTGTCATTCGAAGCTCAGTTGATACCCAGAAATATTACTGACCCGTTATACAAATAAATACATTTTTCTGCATGAGTAATCGACAGTGAGTGATGCTGAGTGATAACTTTCTCACCTCGATATTAAAAGTATATCATACAGACAGGTACTACTTTTTTGAACTGTCCGGCTACAATTATGTTCCACTTCAGCTGTTCATGTTGTTCAGCGATGAATCACTGTTGAGGTGAGTGTGTGCTTGATCCATGGAATTTGGAGTCTACATCTGAGCTGGCTAGAGTTATTTCATCCAACCAATTCATTCCTGCATTGCAAACAGTGACTACCCTTCAAAAAGTATTTCAATGGTTGGAGGGTACATTGGGATGCCTTGTGGTTATGAAAAGTGCTATATAAATGCAAATTCTTTTTTCAATCTTTAGATATCAGGTCTGCCATTTTTCATGTTGAAATTTGATGAGTTCGAATCAACAGGGTCCAAAGAAAACATCTAGATCCTGGAAAGATTACAGAAAAGGCCAAAAGAATCTTTGTGAATGGCAGAGCAAAGTTTTGATGAAAGGTTAAGAAAACCTAAGCTCTTCACTTGAAGGGTGAAAATGAAGATTCATGACTTTGATTTCTGGGATGAAAGGGTTGCTTTATGTGGAGGGATTGAGTAGAATGAGCTTATATTCATTGATGTTTAGAAGAATCAAGTGATCATATTGAAAACGATTAAACTTTTAGGGGACATGACAGGGCAGATGCCAAGCAGTTGTTTCCCCTGACTAGATAATCTATAAATAGCATTCATAGTCTCAGGTCAACACTTTTGGGATTATGATGAGAAGAAATTCCTTCAGTTTGAGACTGTGACTCTTCAGAATTATCTACCATAGATGGCTATTGCTGTCGGTTGTTGAGTACATTTTCACGCTCATGCACATGCAATACAGGGTTTATGGAAAATGGACACTACGTTTAAAGCAAATTGGAGAGTGGACATTCTGCTTTTGAAGGAAAATGGAGTTGAGAGGTCAAGAGTTCATGGCATCTTAGATCCCTGGAAGATAGTTTGCCTTTCTGGAAAAGACATTCAAATGTGAACAATCTTTGAGTACATTTCATTGAGCAGGCATTAAAACCCAACAAGCCCATATGTGGATTGATGGCTGACATTATCCAAACAATTACAGAAAGCTATTTGCAATGGACTTACTTCCTGGCTTCAGAGTGGAATTCCAAAGAATGAGTTTGAGAAGAATCTCATTTGATCCCAAGGATATGTAAATGGATGAAACTCAAACACCACTGTATATCAATAGCCAAGGCATCAGTGAGCATTTATGAGGACAATGAGAAAGAGATGCTCCGGTCAGAAGACAAAAAACAGGCAAAAAAGACAAAAACAAGGCATTTAATGTGACACAGTAGGCCAGGCAGCATCAGAGGAGCAGGAAAACTGACGTTTTGGGTCGGGACCCTTCTTCAGAAATGTCCCGACCCGAAACGTCAGCTTTCCTGCTCATCTGATGCTGCCTGGCCTGTTGTGTTCCTCCAGCTCCATACTGTGTTATTTCAGACTCCAGCATCAGCAGTTCTTGCTATCTCTGAGAGCAGAGCAGTCGGACAGACAAAGGAGTTGATAACGATCAGGCTGTGAGGGTGAATAGTTGTTAATGGGGACTGTTAGTGACTAACAATAGGTGGTGAGAGATGCCAGTCTATGTGACAACAAGGCCTGGCGTGTGGGGTCGGGGGCTAGGACATGGGAGAGTTTAGGCTCTAAAATTATTGAACTCGATATTGAGTCCGGAGGGCTGCAGGGTCTCCAAGCGGAAAATGAAGTGTTGTTTAATTCAGATTAATTCAGGCTGACCAGTACCTGTCTATTTCAGGAACCAAATCAAGTTTTCACTGCAAAGGTCAAAATATACCTCAAAAGGAGTGAAGCCAGAGAAACTTGCTACATCAAGCAGTAAGCCACAGCAGATCCGTCTTCATAAACTTCAAACATCTGTTTCTTCAGAGAACTAAAAAGGGAATGATAGGCCTGCAACGTTGTGAGATGAACGCGTAAATAGAGGGGTGTACGAGTGAAAGTTTGAATTTGTAAGATCTATGTGCCGGCTGTCTCTTTTATAATGACCTTTTCTTGCATGTGTCCTTGTGACAGTCTGAGTGGATACTGTTGCAATTACATTCTGGGTGTTAGATAATAAGCAATTGTCTTTTTTCATGAGAAAACCTGCCATTCGTCTGTTCTTAGATAACAAGCATGGGGCTGGATGAACACAGCAGGTCAAGCAGCATCATAGGAGCAGGAAAACTTGACTTTTCGGGACTAAACCCTTCATCAGAAATCTGATGCTGCTTGACCTGCTGTGTTCATCCAGCCCCATGCTTGTTATCTCGGATTCTCCAGCATCTGCAGTACCTTTTATCTCTCATTCGTCTGTTCTTTATCTATAACTTTTTGGGGATTAAACACTTTTCTTTTAAAATTAATGTGTTTTCAGTCAGAAAAGAAATGGAAAAAGAAGGATCTATTCTACCATTACTCCTCTATTCCGAAAAATATTCAGGACTCAGATTGATAAATTTGCAAACACTAAGGCAATAAAGAGATATGGGAATACAATGGGAAAATTGAGTTGATGTAGTATTCTGCCATGATCTTCTGGAATGTCAATGGAGACTTGAGGACTGGTAGATCCAATTCCTGTTCCCATTCCTTATGATTTTAAGCTGGTGAATGTAGTGCAGGGTCAGTAAACACCATTCAACTTACAATCATATCTGTTCTGAGTGCCTTAAAACAGCACAAAGTGCCTTAAGATGAGTTTAGAATTAAAGCAAATAGAGAAAACTCTGTTTGTTCAGTGAAAGTCAGGCACTTCAATTGTAGGTTTATTCTACTAATTAAATCCCACGTTGAGTGGGTGTAAACTGTACTTTCGATCAGACAACACACTTTTTTTTTGCTGGGTGCATTAGGTTAACTTTGGAATTCTCCCTAGGGGGCTCAATCCTTAAATAAATTCAAGTATGAAATTAATATATTTTTAGATATTAAGGGAATCAAGAGAACATGGATCTGAGGTAAAATATCAACCATAATATCTTTCAATGGCAGAGAAGACCCAACAGACCATATGGCCCACTGTTGCTCCTATTTCTTATATTCTTATGAATTACTACAATTGTTGGACAAACTGATGCACATTCACACTGAAAGTTTAACGCAAGTGTAAGAAAGCATTACTTCATGTGAAGAGTGATTAAGACCTCAAAAGGCTTTCTAGATGACTTAAAGGAAGCAAAGGGTTTGAGAGCATTCAAGAGACAGTCTGGTTTTGTGAAGCGTCTAGTGTTGCATGGTTGTCTTTGCAAAATTCATCCAATTATTGCAGTTTAGGTTGACGTACAATCAAAGTTAAAACTAGCTTCCCAAGCCTGAACTCATGTTTCGCCACTTCTCACTCTTCAAATCAAGTCTACACAGTAGACACTGGCAAGCTATTAATCCACGCGAGCACCATAGCTGATTTATATCCACAATTACTTCACATCGCTTTTGTACTTTTTGACTGGATTACTACCAAGAGCAGGAATAAAGCCAGAAAGTGCTGGAGAAATGCAACTGGTCTAGTAGCAACTGTGGAGACAGAAGCAAAGTTAAAATTTCAAGTCCAGTGAGCCTTTGTCAGAATTGTCCTGGTGAAGGGTTATTGGAAGCGAAACGTTATCTGTGCTTTCTCTCCACAGATGCTACCAGACATGCTGAGTTTCTCCAGCACTTCATTTTTGTTTCAAATCTCCAGCTTATGCAGGAGATTCTGTTCTGAGGAAGGGTCACGGGACCCGAAACATTAACTCTGTTTTTCCCTTCACAGATGCTGCCAGACCTGCTAAGCTTCTCCAGCAACTTTGTTTTTGTTCCAGCTTACGCAGTTGTTTGCTTTATCAAGAACAGGAGCCCGAGCAGATATTCAACGCCTCTAACCCGGGGCAGTGAGCCTTTGTAAGCCTCGTTTGAAATCAGGTAGCTCTTCACTGATATTAGTAAAGGACTGGAAACACTTCTGTATGGTTCATTTGTAAACTGAATTATGCATTTATCAACAGGGCCATCAGACAGCACGCTTAAGAACTGCACTGATCCAACTCCACCAGAATCTAGCTCTCACAGTTTCAGCTTTCTAGATTTTGAAACTGTTGTTCATAAACTGCTTACTGTTTACGTCGTTCAACTGGAGACTGATATGATTGCAGTATACAATTAACAACATATCACAATGAAACAGCTCAGTGTAGATGCTTCTGGCACCCCACTGAGAGTTGCAACATTGCTCATGATGAATGCAATTAGATCAGGATTCAATTGCATGCCAAAACATGAAGGAAACTCCAAGTGAATTGACATGACATTGCATAAATAACAACCAAATTGTTCCTACTGATGGTTGCCAGTCCTCGGTGTCTTTCCGAAGCATGTTTAAACTTCAAAAATTGTAATTACAGCTTATTTTACTGACTTAGTAGTTTAAGCACCATTAAATGTGCTGGTTTTCCTGCAGCTAGGAGGCATTTTGTGTCGTAACCACATCATAGCCATCAAAATAGCAATCAATGCACTGGTCTGAAAAGATATTGCAGTAAGCTTTGTGCTGGACCAACCGTGCCAGAGGCAACTGGCTCAAAACATCAAACCAAAAGAATCATCACATTTTCATTATCATGCTGATAACTGCTTGAATTGAGAAATCACTCTTTTCAAGTCAGCTTGCATTTAATGGCAGTACTAAATGGGTTGCAGCTTGAAAAATCTGACAAGCTAATCATTTCCTTTTTCCAAACAAAGGTTTGATGGACTCCCAGATTCAGACGCGCAGCAATTATCTGGTAACTCACCTTACTGGCTCTCATGTGCAAGGAATTTATCCAACCACAATGTGTATCACACATGAGATCATTCCAGTTGTCAGCCAGAACCAGAAAATTAACATTGTCCTTTTCTGCCAATTAACACTGTCATTGACTGAAATTAACTCTACTGTTACTGCAGGTCAGATTATAAGGCAAACTACAGACCAGCAATTAAATGTGGGCCCTTTCTCCTCTGCATAGTTGCACTGTAAGGTGAAATAACTCCACAGAGGCCAGTATCCTGTCACCAAGTCACCCTTTATTTACACACGAGCCAACTTTGACTCTGATAACTGACTCTGAAAAGGCAGTACGAAAGTGTCAGTATCTCTGACACTCCACGTTTTATCTGTCAGCCAGGGCTCCCTGATTGGACCCGATTAACAGCCCCAATCAGGGAAATCATATTCTATGAGATCCAGAGATAAAAGGTACTGCAGATGCTGGAGAATCCGAGATAACAAGCATGGGGCTGGATGAACACAGCAGGTCAAGCAGCATCATAGGAGCAGGAAAACTGAGATCCACCTGGCTGACCTCAATATATCCCACTCCATCTATGTCCTCGGAGCACATAGGTTAGTCCGTTTTCTTGGAGAGCCTCCTGGGGCATTATAGCACTGGGTCAGGTTTCTCTGACTCAGTGTCCAATACGGGCAGAGTGTAATGCATGGGAGCTCACTTCATGTGCCAGGACCACCTCAGTAGAAGTTCACTCTCTTCTGCCAGTGGCAATGGTGTGAGGTGCCGTATCTGTCCTGTCCATCTCTGATTCAGAGGACTCATCAATGCTTGACGGAGAGGATGAACACACCGGTTCCAGCAGCCTTTCTGATTGTTCCGAGGGGCAGGGCATGTTTTGCTCCCACAGTGTCTGCGAATTTGTGACTTTCGTAAGGTCCACGTGCTTGTTCAGAACTGTTGCACCTTCCTGAACTTTATGCGCCACTGGTCCTGACCTCACGTCGACCAAGCCTCTTACCTGTGCAGGGCCGTTTCTGTGGTTCCTACACCAAACTTCATCCCCTGTATCAAACTGGTTCTGCCGCTTGTCATTTCACCCTGCCCCACCACCAACCACTCCCCACCCACACTCCACAACCCCCACCCAGGTCAGGGAAGATCAGACTTACTCTGGTGCGCAGTCTTCTACCTAATAGCAACTCTGCCTATGCATATAGGGTGGCCACATAATCAAATAGGAACCAGGATAGCTTGGATTTTAGTGAGGCTGGAGGCTGTTCCTTCAAGCCTGCCTCCAAAGTTTGGACTGTTCTTTCTGCCAGGCCATTGGATGATGGACAGTATGCAGCTGTCCTTACATGACAAATATCATTTGACTTCAGGAAATAGTCAAATTCCCTGCTGGTAAACAATGGCTCGTTATCTGTGACCAACAGTTCCAAGAATCCATGCATTGAAAATGATGTGTGCAACTTTTCTATTGTCTTTCCTGTGTTTAGTGCATGAACTCAATGCGTGCCCAGCCACTTTGAGCAGGCATCCACAATGACTAAAAACATTAGACGCACGAAAGGACCTGCATAGTAGACGTGGGTTTACTTGGCCATTCCGACGAATGTGGGAGAGCTGCTAACGGTAATTTTTATCCTTGTCGGCACTCTGGGCATGGCCCTACAAACGCGGCCATATCTACATCAGGCCTGGCCACCAGACATAACTTCTTGCCAACATCTTCATTGTGGAGACTCCTGGATGACTCTGGTGGGAATTTTCTCAGGACAATATGCCATCCTCTACTGTGAGCTGGTCTATTTGGGTCCAAAAAGGTTTAAATTCTTGGAAGGGTTTAGTAACTACTGCCTCAGTGAATGTTAGGCACCCAATAATAAAACAAGCTGCAGCTCCAAAGGCTGTCAGTAGAATTACTTATGGTTTTCCATTTGTCACAATGTCATTTGCCCAGAAAAATTAGTGCATTCTTTCCCCATCCTGGGCCCAATCTTTGACAGCAGGATCGAACAGGCCTAGCTTCCCAAACAAAGGCATGATGCCAGAAATGTCCATCCCGATTCAAAGACGACTATTGCAAGTGAATTTCTTCAGGATCGTGCTTTTCTCGTGTCACCACTAGAATAACTCCACGGAGGCCGGTATCTCATCACCAAGTCATGCTTTATTTACACATGAACCGTCCTCTTCAGAGTCGGCCATCAGAGTGTCAGTATCCCTGACACTCCACTTCTTAATCTGTCAGCTAGGGCTCCATGATTGGACCAGATTAACAGCCCCAAATGGGTAACTCATATTCTATGTCTAGCTGGCTGACCTCATTACAATGACTACAAAGGTATTATGTAATATTTATAGCAGAGACACAGGATATTCTACCCAATAGATCGATGCCAACTCTTTGTTGCCTTTTTCCTTGCTAGTTTAATTAATTTACTTCCCCTTTTTGAAAAAATCAGAAATTGTCACTTTTGGATAGTAGTCAAGCATGATCCTGTTCCTGCCATTCTCACCTCTACTAGATGCACATTTTGTTTTTTTAACTCAGTACCACTCCTGTTTGGCCTTTCAACATTTAATCTGTCCTACTCACCAATTCATTATAACTGCCCGTTTGATCTTTTTCCCATACTGTCCCACTTGTTCAAAACTTCTCATCTTTCTAACTTTTCCCTGTCACAGGCCTGAAATGTTAACTTTGTTTCTTTCTTTCGAATAGGACTTGACAAAGTGGGGGTTATGACCCCAAGTGGAGTGTGAGCTGAAACTTTGGAGTCATGAGCTCTGAGGCAGCAATGGCCACCATGAATTTCCAACTATGTTATTAGAGCTGTGCTCCCTCTCTAACAGGCCCCATTCTCTCAGCTCTCACTGAGGAGCTGTGACAAGGAATGTTTTAAGCCATGAAATGGAGTTATAATGGAGAAAAGCATGTGAAGGCTGCCCTAGAGATGCTGACTGATCTGCTGAGCATTCCAACATTTTGGTTTTTAGTTCAGATCTCCAGCATCCAAAGTATATTGATTGGGATCATTCTCAAAGTCTGCCATACCTCCAAGTTTGCTTCCAACTTTGTAAATATGGAAATATCTGAACTGAAAAACAACCATTTACCATAATTCACTGTTCTCCTTCCTTAAAACAATTTTTCTAACATAAAAACAAGCCAAAATTCGACCTCCTAAGCCACAAGACTCAAGTTCGTCAACCAGCCTTTAATGTAATGTTTCGTCAAATATTTTCTTAAAATCCATAGACAGCTTCCACCATACTAACTCATTAACCATCTTGACTACTCCACTGGAAACTTCAACTGGTGAAACCTGGTCTGTTTTACAAATTATACACAAGATTAATCAAATTATCTAGATCCCTGATGATTGTTTCTGAACTGTTATCCCCCTCTGACGTTAAAATGACCACACTCTAATTTTCAGAAAATCCTTACAAAATATTTTGAACAAGGATGTTATATGTGCCATTTTCTAATCCCTTGGCTCATATCGCTGGGAGAGTGAAAGATTGTGCCACATGTAAATGCTATCTCCACTCCCAGTACACAACAACAGAAGCCTTCAGACCATCCAGAAACCTGCTTTAAGCATAGTCAGCTTATCCAGTACATTCTGCCCATCAATTTTTATCTCATCCTGCTATCACTACATCTATAGATAGTTTGTCAATAACCTCTTTCTTCAAAGATTGACACAAAATACCCATCAAGCATTTTTGTTGTTTTCGGCACATCTTTGTAAATATACTGGTGACCTAGTGGTATTATCATTGGACTGTTAATCCAGAGACCCAGGTAATGTTCTGGGGAAATAAAAACCAAAAGAACGGCAGATGCTGTAAATCAGTAACAAAAACAGAAATTGCTGCAAAAGCTCAGCAGGTCTGGCAGCATCTGTGAAGAGAAATCAGAGTTAAAGTTTTGGGTCCAGTGACCCTTCCTCAGAATGTTCTGGGGGTCCGGGTTCAAATCCCGCCACAGCATATGGTAGAATTTGATTTCAATAAATATCTGGAATTAAAGAGTCTAATGATGACCATTGTAAATTGCCAGCAAAAACCTTTCCACTTCACTAATGTCCTTCAGGGAAGGAAACTGCCATCTTTACCTGGACTGGCCTACATATGACTCCAGACCCACAGCAATGTGGTTGACTCTTAACTACCCTCTGTAATCAGGGATGGGCAATAAATGCTGGCCTAGCCCATGATGCCCACATTTGCTGAATGAATAAAAATAAAACATCTTCTTTATCCCCAGAAGGTCCCACACCACCCTTACCAGTTCTGACATGCCAGGAGAAATCTTTCAGGTTCTCTTTTATTTCAACAGTCTTCTCTTCCTATATTTTCCTCCTCACTTCCCCACTTCACTTATTATTTTTTTCTTTGTTCTCAATATAAGAATTCACCTGATAGGCATCTTACACTTTATTTTCCTTCATTATTTATTTTCTCTATTTTCCTCTTCCTTCTGGATATAACAGGATAGATATATTTGAATTCTCTGTTTTGCTTCAAAAGTAGTGCACAATTTCCAGAAATCTGTGATTCTATGTTGCATGGCCATGACAATATAGTCAACAACAAAGAGCCAACAGTCATTGGGTGGAGTGAATTCCAAATGCCAACTTCAGTTGGCTTCTGCGGTTGGAGGCTAACTTGCAGTATTGTCTCACAGTCTCCAGGTATGAAAGATTAATCTCTAGTAAACTGTTGTAAGAAACACAGAGGGAGAACAAAAAGGAGCATTAAGCATATTGCCGTTTGAACAGTTTCACTGATCAATTGTATAAAGTACTAGAATTGGGGAGCAAGGCTAGTTGCCCAACAGTTAACAGTCACCAACTGGGGACAGTGAGAGAAGGTTCTGCACCACAAGGTATGATGCACCTAGTGACCAACAGCATGGCAGTAGATCCCACTCACCCACAATCTCTGTGCTCACTTCCCACTCACCCACAATCTCTGTGCTCACTCACCTACACTGACTAGCTGTCAACTTTAAACCTGGTATCCTCATTATCACATCCATTCAGAAGCTGCTTTCCAGGTCTCACCGAGCACTATCTTTGTAAAAGCATTAGGGGCATTTTTTTTTTAAAAAAACACAGAGGGTGGTTCCTCCATGCTGTATGACTCTGTGGCTCTAAAACCTTCTCCACTCCCACAAAAAAAGTCTGAAATGTTCATGCTCGTGGTCCCAGTTTGGAATTCCCTTCCTGAACCTTACATCTCTCTCTCCCATCACTCAGTTTGAAAAGGTTTTTGGTCACCTGCTCTTACCTGGCTCAGTGTTAAATTTTGCATGGTAATGTTGTATAGTAGGAAGGGTGCTAGATAAATCAGAGCGTTGTTGCCGTTGATGGCTTCTTCAGGAACGTGTTTCACATTGGTAACACTAACTTCAAGATGTTAAGCCATTGTTTGGCAGCTCAATGCTCTTGCCCAGCCAAGTGCTGATGAGGTTTCCGGGCATGCGCAGGTGCACAGTACCTCACCACACTGCAATCCATGAGATGAAAAGTGCTGGGATGGATGGAACCTACACTGCTGGCCAGCATTCGCCTTCTTTACATGGAAATAACATCAAAATCCATGTTGCTTTGGCAGACTGTAGTTTCAGTACTTCCTGTGGCCTCAAGAAATGGACAAGTTCATGGCTATTTTATACCCCTCATCAAATCACTCTGGACATTGTGGAAGCTGTCATTTTGGTGCCTTTAAATAGTTTCTTTACAAACCATTCCTAGGGTAACGTGGTACCTGAGTTCAACTCCCAGCACCCATTTTTGTCATATTGAACCAATGGTAGTTAGAGCAAGAAGTTGCTTCACAATTTAGAAACAGAAACAATTCCTTAAATGCCAACATCAAGATCCTCTGTAAGCCTAAACATCCACTTCTTGCACAAATCATGGACTTTTGATAGCAGAAGACTATTTCCCTGAAATAATTATCACAGACAAATCTAGTCCAATAATGACCAGGATGTTTGGCTACGTCCAGTGTAAAGATAAGTAACCCAATTATAGGATGTAGGAGAGGCCAACAAGAAGATGAGGTCCTTCCTGATTTAGAACTGCAACAGTGTGTATTTGTCTACTGAACCAGTTAACATTGATTGTCCCTTCTATTTGAACAGGAAGACAATCTGGAATTTACGGCTGGATGATGTGATGGGAACAGTGATTTTCCAAACAGAATTGAATATATGTGCAAAGAAAATTTTGAACAGAAATGCAGGACATATTTCAATTGTTCTTTCAAAAAAATATGTGCACAAGCACAGTGGTCCAAATGGAATCTCAGGGCTTAGAAGGAAGCTATAATTCTAAATTAACAAAATCCCTGAACAGAAACAAACAGAAAATGCTGGAAAACATCCAGAAGTCAGGTAGCATTTTCAGGAGTAAGAGAAAGTAGGAAAGAAAAGGAAAACTAGAATTATTGGATGATGACTCTTCATCAGACATCTAACTGATGAAGTTATCTACAGTCATCTAACTGAACCAGTGCTGGGAATTTTAATTAATCAGCATTTTTGGATTTAGTGAGATGTCAGCATCTTCAAAGATCAAAATCCTGAATCAAATCTACCTACAACCTGCCCAGGCACCACTTTAAAGGAAGTCCACAGATGGGAGGAGGCCAGCTTAGATACAGGTTGACACTTTATAATGAGGTGGTGAGCTCACTGTTATTCCTCATATTGAATTTTATTCTGGAGGGCCAGTTTCCTGAGTTGAAGGAAAACTGGCAGTCAATCCTAGATGAAGTCTGGGATAAGTATCTTTACACCTAGCTGCCGGATTCAGCACACTTGCATGCACAACCCTCAGTGATTTCCTCGGTGAACTTGCCACTTTGTCCCACATCTGACATCCAAATCTCCACTCCAGGCCTTCTGTCACGTTTCAGCCTAACCAGGCCTCTGCTCCACCTTCCAAGCACCCCACCGCTCTCCCTGTTTTGGTCTCAGAACCTCTTCAGAGGCATCCAATCCCATTCCCTTCCCCTCCACCAACCCACCCAACATCAGTTAAAAGAAAACAGTAATACTTGGAAAAGCACTTACCAGTCCTACTGGAGCTCCATAATTGAAGTATGCAAGACAAATCTAATTCACCCCCTGCCATCCTACCTAAAAAAAACTCCACTCCCCTTCATCTTCCTACAAGATCTGTTTTCTTCCTCTCCACACACGACTGACCCACTTGCCCACTTTCCAGCATTGAGAAAATTGTCCAGTGTCTCCAATGAAAAGTTCTCCACCCATTAAAAATACACAGTGTGCAGGGAATTTTAAGTGGTCCATGTTTTATCCTGCAAACCCCACCATGACCTAACCACTGGTGCAGATAAGTTAAAGTCCAGGCACTTAATTGGGTCTCTCCACGACAAGTTATAAAACTTGCTATTATGTGGAGTTTTCCACTTTTGTTAGAAATGTCCAGCAGTTGATTTTATTTTGTGCCTTTGACACGTCTCCATTCTCTGGCTATAGTGGAATTAATCAAACATTTGACCAAGAACTAATCCTTTTTCCCTTGTTACAAACTGTAGGATGAACTCATACAGGTTCAGCACAGGCACTGCATATTAATCACACTTTTCACATTGCTCTCCGGGAGACACACATCTACTTGCAGTAGTCAGGCCACGCTGTTTCTGCCCGGATATCAGCGATGAGTTGCTGGATTGACTGCGAGGCAGTGAGCAAAACTGGCCACAAAACAGGAACATTTTGTGACTGACTCGTCATAAGTAATAAAGCTGGCTGTGTGACAGCAGAAACATGTCCACTGCAGAATGAGATGAGCTGAACTGGAAGCTGACTGATTAGTAAAGCAATTTAGAGATGCCAACTGAACAGGAAATCAAATCCATGTAAGCTGTGGCATCTTGTGTGACATTTAGTGGCCTGCTTAATTTAGTGAAGGCCTGTTTCACTCAGTTTGAAATGGCATTAGCTCAGGCAACAGTGGTGACACTGCTGCACCAAATAACCAAATGAAAACAAGGTGCTAAAATCCCCACAGAACAAGGTGGTAATACAATGAGGGACCATGGGAAGGAACATCTACACAAGTTAGCCTTCTGGAATGGAGTAATGATAGATGACTTTTCAGTAGAACACAGATATAGATGAGCTCATTAAAATCAGAATCATTTGCAAGCTAATCTAGTGCCACGTAAATCATGACCCAATGAGATGAAAGAATGAATACAGTTTGACTGTTGTGAAATTAGCTTGGGATTTTATCAACAGTTTAAATTATGTTCACAGGACCAACAGCTTTCCACCAAATGAGATACTACCTTGGCTCAGTGGTGGTAGCACTCTCACCACCAAATGCAAAGGCAGTTAGTTCAAATCACACTCCAGAGTCTTGAACAAATAATCTAGGGCAACGCTCTAAAGCAGGAGTTCTGCAAAGTTGGAAATGCCATTATTCAGATCATTAAACCTTGTTGTGTTGCCTGTTCTTTCAGACATACATACAAGATTCCATCAAGTTATTTGGGAAAACAAAACTGACTTCTAGCCAATATTTATTACTCTACCAACGCAAATCTTCTGGTTATTATACCATGGGTGTTTGGGGGTCCTTATATATAAATGTTCTATGCCAAATGTTCTATGTTACAACAGTGACTAGAATTCAAAAAAAAAATTCATTGTCTGTCAAATATATTAGGATGTCCTATGGTTAAAGTAGCTATTCAAACCCATCTTTCTTTCTGTCTTATGAGTAGCATGTCCAGCATACTGTATACTGTTTCTAAATTTTTTTAATTGAAATTTTATTAACATTTTTGTCACCTAGTCTATTTCCATCATTTTGTGATCTGGTTTACAGTAATCTGAAACATTAGAGCACAAGAAATAGGAGTAGGCCATATATCCCTTCCATTCAGTATGGTGATGGCTGAATTTTTATTTTAACTCACCATTCATAGCCTATTATCCCTCAATGCCTAAAATTGTATCAATCCCATTCAGGCAACTAAGACTGTATACAGTGCTAACCAAAGCCTTATAAATTTACAGCAATAATTCCTTGTTTTTAAATCCTAACCCCTTGACAAAGTGACATACCATTTGTTGTGTGTACAAAGTCCAACCCCAATTAATCTCCTTCAATAAGAATGCTTCATTTACAGCTCAGTAGATACAGTCTCTCAAGTCTCTGGTAGGGCTTCTGTTCTCTCTCATGTTCTGTCTAGGACACTCCCAGCTATTCACAGGGTCTCATAATTCGCATTTCCCTTCTGTGCCCCAAATGGACACATCCACTGTAAACAGACTGTAGAGTGGATGATCCATCTCAGCCACCTCCAGTGGTTCCCAGAATCACATATACCAGTCTTCAGCCAATTTAATTCACCCCATGTGATATCAAGACTACGTTGGAGACACTAGACTGTGCAAGGGCTATGAGCCCTGACAATATTCCGGCAATAATACTGAAGACTTGTGCTCCAGAACTTGCTGCTCCCCTAGCCAAGCTCTTCCAGTACAATTACAACACTGGCATCTACCAGACAATGTGGAAAATTGTCTAGGTATGTCATGTATATAAAAGCAGGACAAATCCAACTCTGCCAATTACCGACCCTCTCCCTCCATTCTCGATCATCAGTAAAGTGATGGAAGGTGTCATCAACAGTGCTATCAAGCAGCACCTGCTCAGCAATAACCTGCTCAGTGAAGCCCAGTTTGGGTTCTGCCAGGGCCACTCAGCTCCCGACCTCATTACAGCCTTGGTTCAAACATGGACAAAACAGCTGTATTGTGGAGGTGAGGTGAGAGTGACAGCCCTCGACATCAAGGCTGCATTTGACCGAGTGTGGCATCAAGGAGCCTGAGCAAAACTGGAATCAGTGGGTATCAGGAGGCAAACTCCCCGGTGGTTAGAGTCATACCTGGCATATAGGAAATGGTCGTAATTGTTGGAGGTCAGTCATTTCAGCTCCAAGACATCTCTGCAGGAGTTCCTCAAGGTAGTGTCCTAGGCCCAAACATCTTCCGCTGTTTCATCAATGACCTTCCCTCCATCATAAGGTCAGAGGTGGGGATTTTACTGATGATTACATAATGTTCAGCACCATTCACAATTCCTCAAATGCTGAAGCAGTCCATGTTCAAATGCAACATGATCTGGACAATATCCTTGTCCAGGCTTGAGTTGACAAATGATGAGTAACAATTGTGCTACACAAATGCCAGGCTATGACCATCACCAATAAGAGACAATCTAACCACTGCCCCTTGACATTCAATAGTGTTACCATCACTGAATCCCCCACTATCAACACCCTGGGGGTTATCATTGACCAGAAACTCATGTGGACTCACCACATAAATGCAGTGGCTACAAGAGCAGATCAGAGGCTAGGAATATTGCAGTGAATAACTAACCTCCTGAATCCCCAAAGCCTGTCCACCATCTACAAGACAGGTTCAGCAGTGTGATGGAATACTCCCCATTTGCCTGGATGACTGCAGCTCCAGCAACATTCCAGAAGCTTGACACCATCCAGGACAAAGCAGTCCATTTGATTGGCACTACATGCACAAGCATCCGCTCCATCCAGCACCGACGCTCAGTAGCAGCAGTGCGTACCATCTACACGGTGCACTGCAGAAATTCACCAAAGATCCTGGGACAGCACGTTCCAAACCCACGACCACTTCCATCCAGAAGGACAAGGCAGCACTTACATGGGAATACCACCACCTCCAAGACCCTCTCCAAGCCACTCACCACCCTGACTTGGAAATATATCACTGTTCCTTCATTGTTGCTGGATCAAAATACTGGAATTCCCTCTCTAATGGTGTTGTGGGTCAACCCACAGCAGGTGGACTACAGCGGTTCAAGAAGACGACTCACCACCACCTTCTCAAGGGCAACTAGGGATGGGCAATAAATGCTGGCCAGCCAGTGATGCCCATGTCCCCTTAATAAATAAAAGGTGCACGTGGAACATTTGCCAGCGACAGCAAGTAAAGCTGAGATTACATGGCCCTGAAAAAAAAACAGGATGTAGTGCTCAAGGGTGTCAGGTTTCCATTCTATCCAAATCCTTACAGCTGGTTTAATCCATGGCCTCTCTGCTGAAAAGAGGCAATAAATACCAATTCCCATCAGGGCTCAATACAACACAACGTAACTTCCGCTGTCTGAGTCTCCCAAGTTTTCTGAATAGGAACATCTCAAACCTCTCACCAAGTGCTCTCCCCCCAAATATATTGACCACAAAAATGAAAAAATGATCCTCAGTGCATGTGACAACTACTGTGTATTAGCATCACTGCATGATTTAAGAATGTTCATAAACTCTTCCAAAAGACAAATAAAATACCAGGAAAGTTTGACGAGTCCCATGTTGACCACCTTGTAAATATTACTGGAACATCTTGAGAAGCGGAGTCCTGTTTTGGGTGTGAACTACTTAAAAATTGTGCATTCTTAGCTCAGGAATGGACATAATATCACAGATTTTCTGGGTGTTTAGAAAAATAATAAAATAACTGAGACTGCAAATGTGCAGTAAATAATAAGAAAAGGGAAACTGCCCTTCCTAACTCTATGATTTTCCGTCATTAGGCGACATTCCACCTTAATGTACAAACTAGTCAAATAAATGTCAAAGAATGTGATCAAATTGAAATTAACTAACCTGACTTGACTTGCCATCAATCCTTTGCCTTTCCTTACCATGGTGCTTGTTTTAGCTGACGATCTACTAAGACTCAGTTATCATCTTGTTTTTGTAAACAGTGTGTCTAAATGTTGTGATTTTCATTGTAACTGGAATGATTACACAATCAGAATCAGTTCAAATTTCTCAAATTACAACTAACATTACCGTGCATTTAATATTCAAAAATGCCAAAATGTGAGCCTCACTGTTGCAATATAAAGTCATCCAGATGCAGTGGTGTTAGAAATATAATGTCATCATGGCCTTGTGCAGGGGAGGTCGTGCCTCACTAGCTTAATTGAGTTTTTTCAGGAGGTAGCAAAGATGATTGATGAGGGAAAAGCAGTTGATATTGTCTATATGGACTTCAGGAAAGCCTTTGACAAGGTCCCTCATGGCAGACTGATAAAAAAGGTGAAGTCACATGGTATCAGGTGTGAGCTGGCAAAACGGATACAGAACTGGCTTAGTCAAAGGAGATAGAGGGTAGCGGTGGAGGCATCCTTTTTGGAATGGAGCGTTGTGACTAGTGATGTTCCACAGGGATCAGTGCTGAGACCTCTGCTTTTGTAGTCTACGTAAATGATTTGGAGGAAAATTAGTTAGTCTAATTGGTAAGTTTTGTAGAGGATGGAAAGATTGGTGGAGTTGCGGATAATGAGGAGGATTGGTGGAGTTGCGGATAATGAGGAGGATTGGTGGAGTTGCGGATAATGAGGAGGATTGGTGGAGTTGCGGATAATGAGGAGGATTGGTGGAGTTGCGGATAACGAGGAGGATTGCCAGAGGATACAGTAGGAAATAAATCAGTTGGAGGTATGGACAGAGAAATGGCAGATGGTGTTTAATCCGGAAAAATGTGAGGTGATTCATTTTAGAAAGTCCAAGTACAGGTGGAAACTATGCAGTGAATGGCAGAACTCTTAGAGGTATTGACATGCAGAGGGATCTGGGTGTGTAGGACCACAGATCACTGAAGGTGGCAGTGCAGATAGAGAAGGTCCAACACACATATAATAAATTCAGATCTCATTCCCTTAAAACAGAAAAGGCCCTTATTTCTTTTTCACAGCAGTTTTTAACGACTGCAAGGGGATTTCTACATTTTTACCCCTAAAAGCATTTTCTTGGCACTGCAAATGAAAGCATTTAATCAGCCTTAGTGACATTTTCAACTTTCTTCCATTGGTTTTTAAACTGTCCTCTCCACGTCTTGTTTTACGACATTATATTATTTTCTAAAGATTCATTCTACTCCATTTGATGTTTCAATTGGTTTTGCAGCTTCTAGTGCATTAATCACAACATGCTAGATTTTTAAGAATAGACATTCACTGCTGCAAAGTGATTGGTGTCTTGTTTCAATTCTTGAACATATTATTTTGGCCACTGTCTCCTGCTTTCTCTGTTTATAATCTCATTATCTTGGAGTGCAAAAGTGAGTGTTGCAGCAAGCTGGTCCCTCAGCAAATCATATTTCAATATCTGAGATAAAAGGTACTGCAGATGCTGGAGAATCCGAGATAGCAAGCATGGGGCTGGATGAACACAGCAGGTCAAGCAGCATCAGAGGAGCAGGAAAACTTGACGTTTCGGGCCTAGACCCTTCATCAGAAATGGGGGAGGGGAAGAGGGTTCTGAAATAAATGGGGAGAGAGGGGGAGGTGGATACAGGATGAATAGAGGAGAGGATAGGTGGAGAGGAGGCAGACAAGTCGAAGAGGCGGGGATGGAGTCAGTAAAGGTGAGTGTAGGTAGGGGGGG
>JAHRHZ010000021.1:43091785-43119077 GCA_024137785.1 Ginglymostoma cirratum
GTGTAGGTACGGAAGAGGGATTGTTCCACGTAACCTACAAAGAGGCAGGCATAGCTTGGGCCCATGCGGGTACCCATGGCCACCACCTTTGTCTCTAGGAAGTGGGAGGAATTGAAGGAAAAGTTGTTGAGGGTGAGGACGAGTTCGGCCAAGCGGATGAGGGTGTTGGTGGAGGGGGATTGGTCAGTTCTGCGGGACAGGAAGAAGCGGAGGGCCTTTAGGCCATCAGCATGGGGATGCCGTCCTCCCTGGACTGACCTATCTCCTCCCTACCCCCCCTACCTACACTCACCTTTACTGGCTCCATCCCCGCCTCTTCGACTTGTCTGCCTCCTCTCCACCTATCCTCTCCTCTATCCATCCTCTATCCGCCTCCCCCTCTCTCCCTATTTATTTCAGAACCCTCTTCCCCTCCCCCATTTCTGATGAAGGGTTTAGGCCCGAAACGTCAAGTTTTCCTGCTCCTATGATGCTGCTTGACCTGCTGTGTTCATCCAGCCCCATGCTTGCTATCTCATATTTCAATATCTTCTGGCTTGCCTGTCTTGCACACACTCAATTATCTGCTGGAAAACCTGTTTAACACTTTGGATGACAAGTTTGTTTCGTGTACAAGCAGGTTTCAGCACAGACAGGTCATTCAAAGTTGTTGTATGCTCCCGAAAAAAATCCCCTCCCAGGATGCAAGCTGCTTAAACTAGTTACCTCAAAGCTCTGACATTCGCTCAAAAACTGTCAGTCAACTGTAGCCACACCCGACTCAAAGAATCCCTACTGTGTGGGAGCAGGCCATTCAGGCCATCAAGTCCACACCAATCCTCCAAAGATGATCCCACCCAGACCCACCCCATCCCTGTAACCCTGCATTTCCCATGGCTAACCCACCTAGCCTGCACATACCTGGACACTACAAGACAATTTAGCCTGGTCAATCCACTTAGCCTGCACATCGTTGGACAGTGAGAGGAAACCAGAGCACCCAGAGGAAACTTGTACAGACACAGGGAGAACATGCAAACTCCACACAGACAGACAGTCATCTGAGGGTGGAATCAAACCCAGGTCCCTGGCGCTAACCACTGAGCCACCGTGCTGCCCTGGGGTGATACTGCCTGTTTTTGTAAATTCTGAATCCTTGAAGTGATTGGCAAAATACATCAGTCATCGGGATTATTTTAACGAGATAAAGTCAGAAAAGGTTTCTCAAGTTATCAGGTGAACTATAGCAAAAAAAATACAGGCAATGTTTAATAGTCTGATATGGACTTTATATAACCTAAAGGGGAGATGGTGGGATAGGTAATGTCACTGGAGTAGCAATCCAGGAGCCTAGGGCACGGGCTCAAATGGCAGATGGTGAAATTTGAAGTCAATAAAGTTCTGGCATGAAAGATTTAAAAAGCTAGTTTAACCGCAGCCAAGAAAAATTGTAGATTGTTGTTAAAAATAAATCCAATGTTCACTCATGTCCTTTAGGGAAGGAAATACCAGGTCTGGTATGTGCTGTCCATACCAGGCCTGCATGGGACTCCTGACCCACAGCGATGTGGCTGACTCTCAGCTTTCCTCTGGGCAACAAAGGATGGGTGATAAATACTGACCTAGCAAGTATGACTGGATGGAGCACTCATGATACTTTTTCTTACTTGCAATTTCATACGGGCAGCCTTCAAGGTCTCAGCTTTCTGTTCCAATTGCAGCAATACTTCATAAATTTTCACAATGCCTCTACCTTGGCACATTTTCTATAATGTACTCCTATGTCTGAGTTTTACCATTTTATTAAGTTACCGAGACAGTTCCTGATAAGTTAGATGCTGGTACTAATAATATAGATTTTAACGATTGGCATTTTGATTAGTAATCTAATAATCCTACAGTTCAGCTGATCAAACAAGAACATATTAATAGCAGCAGCCTGAAGCAGACCACTATATCATCATGTTACACCATTACTCTAAAGGCATGGTTCAGGGAATAGTGCCTTATTGTGACTCACTGCGCTGATAATTGAAACTAGCAAATTCATGTGTTTCCGAGCATCACAAGCTACATTGCTATTCAAAACAATCTTATGTGCATGAGTCTCTGACAATGGAGCTATTCCTCGTTTGCAGACCACATTTGTTCTTACTGTGAGAAAATGCGAATAAAAAATACTTTCCCAGAAACTTAATGATCGAATTAAAATGTTATTTCTGGGGTTGATGTTGCACTCCATCACTTTTGATGTGCACCAGTCATTCATAAATGGAAGTCGCCAAAGGGCCATATGACTGCTCTCTCATTAGGCTGAAAAGGCAGGGTTTCCACAGTGACCCCAGCCAGTACAGAAATTGAACCTGTGCTGTTGACGTCACTAAAACGTGCATCATAAAAGAGCCATCGTGCAAGGTCGCAAGCACTGTGTACTTCTGGTGGATGTACCTCTGGAATACAGCCAGGCCAATTGGGGCACTCCATCACCAAGCTGCCTTGGAAAGGCCCTTGAGCAGGCCAACAGGGAGCTCTGAAATCTGCCCGGCCTTCTACATACTGGGAGGCGAAGGATCAGGGGCGTGGGATTGAAATGCAGCCAGAAATGGAGCAGCAGCTTCTTCCGTTATCTGAAAAGAGGCCACAGCCTCTCACACTCTACATAGATATAAACAGAGATCCCTCCTAGCCAGTTAAATTACAGGAGACCTGGATGGGGCAGAAATGGCATACAACAACAACAACTGACTGACCCTTAGCCTCTTAAGCCTGTCATACTAACTCATGCAGATGCAGCATAGCTTAGCATGAGTCAACACCTCAAGGAAGATCTGTGGGGTGGGGAGAGGTGGAGATGGGCCAGTGATGTGTCAATAGGAAGATAAGTGTGGGAAACAATGATTTAACTTTTCTAAATGCTTGAATCATGAACCAGTTACAATGTAGACTTTAAGTTGGTATTCATTCCAGGTTTATGTCAAAAGCATAGGAACCTTTTTGAAAAAAATGAATATTTTGTAATTACAAAGCCAATGATGCAGTGATCTTCCTGGTGAAAGAAAGAACTTGGCACCTTTAAGGCTATCCCCATTTGTGAGCCACTTCAATTTAGTTTCAGATACTGCCTTACTCAGGTAGATTAATTGCTGATCCACGTGGAAGAATTGACATTAATAGAGCCAGACATTCTTTGCCAAGTGATTGGTTAAATGTTGCTATATCCGCATTATGTTACAAGGCCCACACTTACCCACAAAACAAAGAAATAAAAGACAGATTTACGTTTAGCTCTAAATTCCATTTGCCCGTCCATCAAAATCTTTTTTTAAAATGCCTTATTCAGTACATTTTGTTTGCCAGGGAGAACTGGGCAGTCTTAAATCTCAAAGACCAAACATTGTTGCTTTGATATTCCTCACCTAGAGACAGGTCAGCTCCCAAATACAAACAAAAGAAAACATAGTGACCTTGTTGGTTCCATCACAGCATCTCAGATAAGGACTCATTGGAACAAAAAGCTTTGTATTTATATAGTGCCTTTCACAATTTCAGCAATGTACCAATGTAATTACAGCCAATGAAACAATTGTAATGTAGGAATTTGCAATAGCAAGGTGCCAGAGACAGTAGTTTGATAATGAACCATATTCTTCATTTTTGACATAAAATAACAACAGAAAGTGCTGGAGAAACCCAATGGGCCTGGCAGCATATGTGGAGAGAGAAACAGAGTTGATATTTTCAGTAAACACAGACAGTCTTTGGACTCAAGAATCTTAATGGACTTAAAGTTAACAAGTTGATGGTAAATGTTGTGCCTTCCCTTTCGTCAACCCCAAGTTTCCCAGATTGGTGCAATGTGACAGCATTATTTAAAGGCAGCAAGGTAGGACCAGCAAACCCTTGATCCCTTAAGCCATTGAGCCAAATCAGCCATTTCACAGAGAAATTAAAATAATTCCAAATGAGTAGGCCCAAGAACATACATTGATGTGGGGCTAAAGTCCAGTAGTGAACACCATGCCTGCTCGCAATGTTTGCTGTCCATCATCAAAACCATTTTTGAGGTACTTTTCTGTCAACATGAATTTGGTTTGCCAACTGCTGTAGTTGCAGATTATGGACACCAGA
The DNA here is from genome assembly GCA_024137785.1 of Ginglymostoma cirratum. Classification (NCBI taxonomy): domain Eukaryota; kingdom Metazoa; phylum Chordata; class Chondrichthyes; order Orectolobiformes; family Ginglymostomatidae; genus Ginglymostoma; species Ginglymostoma cirratum. Next base: position 43,095,893 of record JAHRHZ010000021.1, read on the forward strand.
TGCTGCTGTCAAGCAGGTTTGTGAAGTCACGCCCAAAATTTACCATCTTCTTTTACTGATCAGCTGACCATGGACTGATAGGAGTTGCACACAAAGGGTTAACAGAAAGATTGCTCATCAATAACAAAGTAAAAGAACTACAATATTTAGAGTGACACCCTCATCAAAACTCCTTTCACTGAACATCATATTTTGTCCTTTCAACACTGCAGAGAGCGAGCAATGACAAAATTGTTCACATTCAGTTCAAATTGCATCACCACCATGGGCTGTTTACTTTCTGCACGACATGTAGCAGTTCCATTTCCTTCTAGCTGCATTCAGGATAATTAATTTATGCATCAGAAAATGAAAATAAACAACAAGATTTGGTTCAGGCAGAGAAATCGCAGTCAGTCAATTTTGCAATTTTCTTTTGCTCTTGGGAGCTTTACATAGGATTGCTGAACTGGCCTACCATTAGTCAGTAAAACAAACATTCTCCCTGGGGCTGGGCTGCTCTCCCTGCAAACAGCTAAAGCACCTGAACGAGCTGTCAAAGTAATGGTATAAATAAATGGCATTGAAATATCAATCGCACAGCCCCAGCCAATCCCTATAGGCAACAGCTCAAGCAGACCTTCGGAGAACAGGATGAAGCCAAGGAATGAAAGTAATTGGCTCAGGTCATCGGTTATAATTAAGTAGCGTGGGGAAACATATTGGCAGCATATAAAACAAATTTCAGTGCCCTACGACATTTATTACCTCTCTGTTTTACATTGTGCAGATCTGTTCTGACTGATACTTTTTTCTTCCAAGTGGTGTTGAGACAATTACATTTGATTTCATGCTTTGTTGACAATGAACAGATTTTTCATCTCAATGTATTGAGAAGCTTAGTGACTATCAAAAGTGAGGACGGTTTAAAAAAAATGGGCTTGCAGGGTCAGAAATTTGAAGGAGTGACGTTCTTTTGCAGACTTCAGTTCAAGCTGACCTTAGACAGATTGTGAGGTCAGCGTAGTATTTGTGAAAATGTTCTAGTATTGACTGCCTGCTAAAAACAAAAAAAGAGCATCTTTACATTATAGGGCTTTTTTTTTTGCCTGATTAAAACTAATTTCTAGAAATCTTCCTGTTAAGGAATTTTTAGTAAGTTCCAATGTCATAAACTGAACAGCTAGTTATCATAGAATCATTGAATAATGTAGTGGACAGAAGGATGCAATGTTGCCTGTGCTTGCAGCTAGCTAATTAATCCCACTCACTTGCTTTTCCCCAAAGCCTTGTATTTTTCTCTCCTTTCAAGCATTCATCCAATTCACTTTTGATAGTTACTGGTAAATCTACTTCCATTGCCCTTTCAATACAATCACAATGCCAACAATTTACTAGATTAAAAAAAAAGTCCTCGTCAAATCTGTTGCTTTACCGATCACAAAAATCTCTTGTCTTGTAATTACTGACCTTTCCGCTATTAGAAAAAGTTTCTTTCTTACTTAATCAAAACAAGTCATAATTTTGAACACCTCCACCAACTAAATTCTACACTTAAATTGCACAATTTAGGCTTATTTTGTTTTATCACGCTGGCTTACCCTGTCCATTCACCTGTTACATTTTCTCCAGCAACAAGTGGTGTATTCACTGCTTTTTTTTTACTGGAATACCCCTTTTGTTATTTTTTTCAGTTAAGGAGTGTTCATAGAATCCCTAAAGTGTGGAAACAGGCCTTTCAGCCCGACAAGTCCATACCAACCTTCAGAGCATCTCACCCAGACCCATCCTCCTACAACCCTCCGAATCTACACATCCTTGAACACTACAGACAATTTAACATGGCCAATCCACCTAGCCTGCACATCTTTGGAGTGTGGGAGGAAACCCACGCAGACACGGGGAGAACGTGCAAACTCCACACAGACAGGCGCCTGAGGGTGGAATCGAACCCAGGTCCCCGGCGCTGGGAGGCAGAAGTGCTAACCCACCGAGTCACCGTGCTGCCCGTGTTGCAACCTTGAAACAAGATAATCCTTCCAGAAGATGATGGAAAATTCCTCAGCGCTGGATACTTTTAGAAAGTAGTTGCTAGTCTCTCAAGTTAATCACAATTCAGCAACACCTAATACTTCTGCAGCGCAAAAAGGACATTGTCCGTGTAAAGTCACCATAGTTCTACTGGACCATGGGGCTGCCCACTCATTCAAGAGAGACAACTGGCAGCGGTTTAACCTCAGAGTCATCACACTTCAAGTGAGGGGAGGGGTCGAGAAGGAGAGTTCTCTATGGTGGCTGCAGTCAGTGTGGGGATTGAACATGTGCCATTGGCAACCAAAACTAGCTGTCCAGCCAACTGAATCAACCAACCCCCATTGTTCATGAGGTGCACCAGGGAAGCATTAAGTACTGGAGATGTGATAAATCTTACAAAGCTGTGCTCAAAAACTTCTGGCATTTACTCAGGATTATGTGGATAGTGTCAAATCCATGGATGAAATGTGTTTTGTGGAAAGAGTGGGCATTACTGGCACAGCGCAGAAACTTCAGTCTTAACATATAATCACATGTTGGCAGACAATACTATTATTGCTGGAATTTTAATTGTGAAAAACCCTAGGCAAATACAGTGGAAAATAAAATAAACACTAACTTCGTGTGGAAAAGCTCTTTTTCAATGCACAAATGTAAATGCAGCACTTTCAAGCCCTAAAGTCAGCAGTAAAATGTCAATATTTGCAAAATACATATGCTCCAAAATATCCAGATAATCTTTAATTGTATTATACATTCCTCTCCTCATTTGTTTGTCCCACCTGTGCCTCATGTGGCTTCCCAGTCACTGGAGACCAAGTGGTAAAGCGAGGAGAGGAAAACAAGCTTTGAATTCACTGCATACTTGATAGTGTTCTCTTATGGTTTAGGATCAAAAATTGCCCCTTTCTCCTGATGAAGCTCAGAACCCTGCAGCTCAACATAGCAAGATTTTGAGGCCCATGCAGAGTGCAGGTTATTAGTAACCTCTTGCTGTGAAGCAACCTTTACAATAAAAGCCAAGTTTAATGACAGTATTTAATGGGCTGTGCACTGATTAAAGTTTAATAAAAAATTTATCAGTACAGTGCTTGATTGGCTGTGAAATGAGCGTTCATTAACATTAGCAAAGGTTGATCCTGTTATTATGTGAGTATTCCAATACAGCTAGCTACTTGAGTTACCATTCAATTCATCCTTGAATTCTTCAAGAAAAGATCTGTACTTCCGGTACCTCACTTAGGGTTTCCATGGCAACTCTCAACTCCACTGAGGAAGTCTGCCAGTTTGGATTTGATTTACAACTTCTCATATTGACAGGTTTCCTAATACAAATCTAAGTTACGACACTAATGGGAGTTGGTGCATAAAACTTTGTCAGCGAGAATAACAGATTACTCTGAAAGTTGCAATGAAAGGTTTATGGAATTTTAATATTTATTACGCTGTAAGTTGCGCTTTGGAGCTACTGTGTTGTAGTGACTTGGAACAATCAACTTGTAAGGCTGATGATTTTGAAAAGTAAAGATAAACATGTTGATACTGAAGAGGCACAGGTAGATGTAACTCCAGAAATCTGCAGGACCAGGTTGTATCATGTCTCTAATGTTTGCCTGATTTTACAGTATGTTATGCAGGGGGGTGGGCTGCCCTTCAAGCAATGATTGATTATTTGCCACCTCATCCTGTGCCTGAGAATGTGGTTGTCATGCAACCACGAAATGAAGGAAAATTTACTGCTGAGGTCCTGCCCAATAAGTTGCCTTTTGGGCAGACCTTGATCCAGGTAAAACTGGGAACATCATTAATTTCTGGTAAACGTTTACAACCCCCTCCAGCATTTGTGCTGTTTTTTGCTCTCTCCGATCACCTAATTATGTGCAGTTTCTATTTCTGCCAACCAAACTTGGGTAGCAGAGGCCACAAACAGGCAAATTTGATTGTGAATTGAAAAGAGTAATTTTCCTCAGCAGTGTTCAAGGAAATCTAGAGGTTTGGCACATTTCCGCTCAGCGGTCACTTCTGCGTCTTGAGACATCAATGTCTGCACACTTAATGACCATGCTGAAGTAGGTACTATCAATGCATTTACCTCTCCAGTTAGACTGGTGTTTCCTTTTACTTCTGTTAAACACCTTGTACTCTAAGTTGTTCCTGCAGTCCCTGCAGTTCCTGCAATACAGGGACTGCCCGGATAGGCTTCTATTGGTTTACATTTCAGATCTATTGTAATTGGTGCATTTCTGGATGGAAGTTTGCTTAATAAATTTACACAGATATGGGTTCATCTGTGCAGGTAAAGTACTCCTGTTGACAGTGCTATTGAGAAGCACTTCCAAAGGAATAAGCTGCTCACTGACACTCAGTTTCAGCTCCACCACGACCACTCAGCTCCTGACCTCATTACAGCCTTGGTCAAACGCAGATAAAAGTTGTGCGCCAGAAATGAGGTGACAGTGTCTGCCCTTGACATCAGAATTCATGCCAGGTCTAAGGCCACCTCATTCCACCTTCGCAACATTATTCAACTCTGCCTACCTCAGCTCATCTTCAGCTGAAAATCTCATTCATATCCTCAGTACTTCAATATTTGACTATTCCAACACAGTCCTGTCCAGTGTTCCATTCTCTATCCTACATAAACTTGAGGTGGTCTAAACCTCTGCCAACATCCTAACTTGCATCAAATGCCATTCATCAGTCATCCCTGTGCTTACCATCCAATTAAACAATACCTACAGTTTAAGCTTCTCATCCTCATTTCAGACTGTTGCTGTCTAAAGTACATAAGGTAAGACTGAGATCAGGGTGCCAGGCAAGTAGGGTGCCAAGAAAGATGCCAGTGCATAAGATAGCAAAAGAGCCAGTTATGGGGTGGAATGCCTAGGGTAGGCCAGGAGATATCAGAACCAGCATGGGATGGAGGATGACATTGGATTTGGCTCCTGGGGATGGCAGGCTGTGTTGTTGTGTAGAGAAGGTGGCTTGTCCCCAGGTTTGTTGGGGTGAGGGGGTACAGCAGTGGAATGTCAGGCCAGGGTTTGGAGAATGTGTAACGATCTGGAGGAGACCGATGTGTAGTTGGAGGGATTGTGATAAGTTGGGGGAGGGGTCAATTGAATAGCTACTTGGGAATTAGCCTAGGTTGTTATTGGTCTAACCTTCCTGAGCAACTACTTACTGAACTGCGGCTAAACCCTTTGAATTCTCCATTCTGGGTGGATTTTGGAGGATTCCAAACATTGTGGAATTGTCCAGTGGAATCTTCAATTTCATGGACAATTCCCTCGGAATCTAATACGATGGAGATTCTGCAGAATACCCATGTATAACTCCCAACTGTGCTGCTAAAGATTTTCTGACCATCGGAAAATCTGGGCTAATATCTCCTTATGTGGTTTGGTAACATACTTTGTTTTGTAATGCTCCTGTGAAGCATCTTTGGATATTTTATTACATTAAAAGTTGTTGTTATAGAACCTTACAGCATGGAAACAGACCCTTCAGTCCAACTAGTCCACATCGACCATATTTCCAAATGAAACTAGTCCCACCTGCCTGCATTTGGCCCATATCCCTCCAAACCTTTCCTATTCATGAACTTATCTAAATGTCTTTTAAATGTCTAAGGCTTTGGAGTAGATTTGTCTTTTAAATGCTGTACCTATACCTGAATCCACCACTTCCTCCACAGTTCATTCCATACACAAACCACTCTGTGTTTAAAAGAAAAGTTAAATCTTTCTCCTCTCACCTTAAAAACATGCCCCCTAATTTTGAACTTCCCACCATAGGGAAATAACCTTTGCTGTTCACTTTATCTATACCCCTCATGATTTTATAAATTTCTATAGGCTCACCCCTCAACCTCCCACACTCCAGTGAAAAAAGTCCCAGCCTATCCAGCCTCATCCAATAACTCAGACCCTCTATTCCTGGCAACATCCTGGTAAATCTTTTCTGAACCCTCTCCAGCTGAATAATATCCTTCCTATAACAGGGTGACCAGAACTGCACACAGTATTCCAGAAGAAGCCTTATCAATTTCTTGCATTTTTTGAACATGATGCCCAAACTCCTATTCTCAAAGGTCTGAGCAATGAAGGCTAGTGTAATAAATGCCTCCTTAACTGTCCACCTGTGACACAATTTTCAAAGAATGATGTACCTGAACCCCTAGGTCTCTCTGTTCTATAACACCACTCGGGTCCCTACCATTATCTGTATAAGTCCTGTCCTTGTGTGCATTACCAAAATGCAATACCTCACATGCATCCAAATTAAACTACATCTGCCACTCCTCGGCCCATTGACCCAATTGATTAAGATCTCTTTGTAATCTTAGATAACCTTCTTCACTGTCCACTATACCACCAATTTGGTGTTATCCACAAACTTATTAACCATGTCTCCTATACTCCCATCCCACTCATTTATATAAACGTCAAATGAAAGTGAACCCAGTACCGAACCCTGTAGAACCCAACTAGTCACAGGCCTCCAGTTTGAAAAACAACCCTGCACCACCACCCCCTGTCTCCTACAATAAAGCCAATTTTGTCTCCAATTGGCAAGCTCACCTGAATTCCATGTGATCTAACTTTACTAATTAATCTACCATGCGGAACCTTATTGTTGTTGCCGATATGAAACAAGGCCGTGCTTTATTGACCTAAAAGTCATAATGGACTATGAGTCCATACCTTACAAAATTTAGGTGCCCTCTAAACTGGTCGAGCAAGTGACTAAAATAAACCTTGTACAAATAGAGAATAAATGTTAGTTGTACCAATGACATGCACATTCTGAGAAATAAATTTTGTTTAAAAAAATGCAAATTGCATCCGGGTCACTACTATTTCATTGTGTTTGGATGTACAATGGGAGATATAAAAGGCATGCTCCAAATTACAATCCCGATAAAAAAAATCATCGATCTGAAGTGTTAGTTTGGTTTTTTCCCCTCCATAGATGCCGATGTGACCTGAGCATTTGCAGTGTTCTCTGTTTTAATTATGCATGAATGTCTCATGCTTTTATTCCCCTTTAGGAATGTCTCTTGCTAAATTCATTTATTGCTGGGTATGCTGCAAAGCTAGCTCCTGCAGATCAGAATTGCTTAATTGGCTCCAGCAGGTTTGAATGTTTAAATAGAATTTAAGTTTTTGTAAAAGGCCCTCTTGAAGCACAGCGTTAGTGTCCCTACTCGTGATTCGAGAGACCCGGATGTAAATCCCAATTTGGTGCGCAGTAACATCTCTGAACAGGTTGATTAGGAAAATAGGTTAAGTTGCTGTATACTGACTAGACTCAAATCTACGTGTAGCTAGATGTGGTCGTACAAATAATCTGTCAAAGAGGGAATATGTTCAAAAGTGAGAACATGGTGTTATACTTGTATTACCATATCATTATCATGTCTTTAGATTACAGAACAGACCACCAGATTACTTTCAACAAGATATGACTCATTCATCACTAAACTAGCAATATTGCTGTTGCCAAACTATTTCCAATTCCGTTGCAAAGGTTACATGCGTTGAAGGAATGGTAAATTGTCTTAAAAGCATGAAAACTTCAATAATTGGGATTCGTGAGGGATTTTCCATTGGATCCATGCCACTACTTTTGTGGACATCGCCATGAGTAAGTATCTTGCAAGAGATCTTCACCAGAAATTGTGTTGAATGAACAACAAGGATCAAGAATGAAGAACTGCAGATGGGCATTTCATCAGACAAGGCAGAGGGTGGCGGCAGAGTAGGTGAGCTGCCCCCGGAGCTGATCTGTTCTTGTCGGCTTTCTCTTATTTTTTTTCTTCTGTTCTTTTTCTTTTCTCTTTGCTTTTGTTTCGGTCTGGAGTGTGGCGGGTGAAGGAGGCGGCTTCTGGCAGCAGCAGCAGCAGCAATACCAGGGCAAGTTGGACATGCCTCCAGCCAAGCTGGGTTTCCCGGCAAGCGAGGAGCAGGTCCCAAGCTGACTCCCTCAGACCGGACTCACAGACTATGTTGCAGCTCCAGGTCCGCAGTTAGGCCTAGGCACCTGAAGGAGAAACGGCGGTCCCGTCACAGCTTGACAGTCTCCTGGTGAGGCGGTCTTGTCACAGCCTGGAAGTCTCATCCCCATGTGGAGGTCTTCTCCATCTTCGGCCTTCAGGTACCCCAACAGCCCAGCAGGTGGTCTTGTCCAGCAGTGGTGGTCTCGAACCAGTGTGGTGGCCTAATTTTTGATGGCTTCTGGCTTCGTATTCCAGTGGCCTGGCATGGTGGTCTCAACCTGGAATCTTCAGGCATGGCGGTCTCGTCCCAGCTGCACATTCAGGCTATTCCATCGTTCGTTACTCGGCTTTCCCTGAGCCCAGGAACCGTTAACTGAACTGCGATTAACGTTGTCTTCATTCCACTCTTTTTTTTGTTGTTATGGATGACTTCTGTCATTGATGTAGGCACCATGGTGGGCAACTCATAAAACCTTTCATTTTATTTTTCAGGTAAAAGTACATTTGACAATAAATTTCTATTCTATTCTAAATTGAAAATTAAAATCTGATTTATATGTTCACAAGACATGCTTGGGAGGTCAGGGCAGAGTGTCTGAAGCTTTTTTAGTTGTCAGTCTTGGCTTTATTGGAGCATTTTTTCTTTAGTCAAAGACTCTTGGTGGTGGGGGGTTGGGGGGCGGTGGGTGGGGGGCACAGTTGCTCAGTGGTTAGCACTGCTGCCTCATAGTGCCAGAGATCCAGGTTTGATTGCACCCTCAGGCGACTGTCTGTGTGGAGTTGGCGCATTCTCCCAGTATCTGCGTGGGTTTCCTCCGGGTGCTCCAGTTCCCTGCCACAGTACAAAGATGCGCAGGTGAGGTGGACTGGCCAAGCTAAACTGCCCCATTGTGTCCAAGGAACAAAAACAAAGTTGCTGGAAAAGCGCAGCAGGTCTGGCAGCATCTGTGAAGGAAAAAACAGAATCAACTTTTCGAATCCGGTGACCCTTCCTCAGAACCTCGTTGTGTCCAAGGATGTGCAGGCTGGGTGGGTTAGTCATGGGAAATGCAGGGTTACAGGGCGGGTCTGGGTGGGTTGCTCTTCGGAGGGCGAGGGTGAATTCGATGAGGCAAATGGCCTGCTTCCACACCTTAGGGATTCTATGATTCAAGTTTGAGTGGAATACATTTTCAAAGCTGATTCTTCAGATCTTATGGTACAGTTGAAGGTGGCAGTTTTCAGATGAGATGTCAGGGTAACAGGTGGAAATAAAAGATGCCATACCAGGATTTCAAAGAAGAAAAAGGGAATCCTTTTAGTATTCTGGTCAACATTAATTAATGAAAAAACACCAGTAGAAACAGAGCTGCTGAAAATTTTTATCCAGCCACAATATCACCGTGAACAATTGTGCAATCGTCCTGCAGGCATCAATGAATATGAAGTAGTAGGCTGAGGTAGAGGATCGACCATAAATTTAATGAATAGCAGAGCAGGCTCCAAGGACAAATGCCCTCCATCAGCTCGTGTTGTTTATGTCTTCATGGTTAGTCTGAGAAACAACTGTATACCAGCCTCCATTTGCTGTTCAATGTCTGATTCATGTGGATTCAATTTCCCTCATGACTATCGTTGGAGCACTTTCTCAAATATTCTTGTATAGCAGAGCAGTCCTGAAAGGTCAAATTGCATGTTCCAGTTCTTATTTCTTATGCTCCCAGCTCACAATACAAATTGTATTCAATTTGGCTTTAGAATCATGTTGAGTTGTTCAAAAAAAGTTGCTATTTACTTGAAAGCAAGTTATCACAGGATATAGTGATAAGGCAGGAAATTGGAATTAAGATGATAGTTGCCATAGCCAACAAAATAACGGCAAATATAACATGAATCTGAGGAACCAGCTGCGACCTAGATTGATCTGTGTCATACACTAACATCTACAAGAGGAATGCAGTTGATTGCCTTTCAGTTCAGAAGTAAGGGTCACAAAAATATGACCCTAACTGCAGACTGCTGTCCTTCTTAAAGATCAGCTACATCCAAATGACACTTTATTGATGGTGGTAAACAGAAGATGGAATTCTGAATGTTACACTTCTGTTCCAGAAAAAGGGAAAGGCAACAACAAGTCAAGCAATCTAATGTTCACGGAACTGTCACTTGGAAAAACAATAGGTGAAAATGTGAATCGGCAGCGAGTGGTTGAACAAAAATTGTGTTTGATTAACTTGATTGAGTTACTTGATGAAAAACCAGTGAGGGCAATGAGTTGCTGTTTCTATGTACACAGAGTAATTAAAATCTGGAACACACTGCTTAGAACCGTCACCAAGACAGGTTTAATTAGTGCATTCATGAGAGCATTGGATGGTTATTTCAATAGAAACATTGCGCAGGGTTATGTGGAAAAGGAAGAAGAATGGCACCAAGTTAAAATCGTCCAGAAATTCTCAAGTCAGACACAATGAACTTCAACCTGCACTGGAATGTTTCAATGGCATTCTGTATTAATCACCAATATTAAGGGGTGTGTGCATGCGTACATGTGTGCCTATATGTTGGCTGGCAGGTGTGGAGTGTAGACAGGGAGAATCAGTCAGCGACAGTGTGATGCAGAATGGTGTTAGTGATGGAGGTCAAATCATAATTCATGGAAAGCTGACTCCTTGCATTATGTTATCCCATGCTTGATGTGGAGTGATGCCCATCAAGTTCTGTAACTAACAGTCTCTCTTTAACAGCGAAAGATGCTCATCATCCCTAGCGTATTATGGTTCATTATTTATCTAACAAGAAGATTCCCATAACCAGGCCGGCTGAAGTAATATTAAAGCATATATTAAAACTACCTGCTTGTTCTCAGAGATATTGGACAGAAGGTATTATCGTTACCATCCTGATCTTGGGGTGGTATTGGGCAAACAAATGCGAGAAGTAATGCAGAAATGCGCCAAGTTAGAATCTCAAAATATATTTTACACAGTGGACAGTTAAAGGTGCCAGGTGGGAAGTTCATTTTAATATCTTCTTGGGAACATTAGATCTTCACATCTGTCTTTCTGTTTTTGGCTGTGCAGAATGCCTGATCTCAAGCATCGCCATTCTAAATTTATCTTCTGGTTGCCAGGCATTAGCAAACAATCAAGATGTTATGAGAAAGCTTCACAATGTAAAGACAAGTGTATTTTTGGAAAATGGTTAATTAATTCATTGAAATTTTCTGGGTTATTTTCCCTCTTGACGTGCAGTGTCTTGGGCTTTATGTCAATTAACGTAACTGTTTAAGTCACTGGCAGCACTCCAGACACTATCAGTGTCAATGATAGGAAGAGGAAGACCACCAACACATGAATGCTAGGCCAGATCAAGCAGCATGAAATTATGACACTCTGTTCACTTGAACCAGTATGCAGACATATTCATTACTGGGAGTAGAAAAAAAATAAACTAGTTAGGGAAGCCTTGATCAAAAGAAGTTGCATTCACAGATATTAAGCTGATCACTGTGAATGTCCAACGAACATTAATGAGAGATGGTCTCTCAGATATGCCCTGATAACATATTGCAACCTATTCACCTCTTTCTGAATGATCACAGCATTTGTTTTAAGTTAGATGAGTCGGTAGCATTAACCAGAAATAAATGAGTACGATGTGACAATCACTGCAGAGACATGGTTACAAGGTGGACAAGGCTGGGTCTAGAATACTCATGGCCATTTTACATTTCCTACAGACTAGGAGAACAGATTTGGAGGTGGAATAGCTCTGTTAATAAAGGATGAGATTGATTCAGTGTGAGCAATGATCCTCATTCAGAAGACCAAGATGTAGGATCAGTTTGGGTGGAGGTAACAAAGGAAGGGATCTTAGCTGGGAGTAATTCACAAGCCCTTTCTAGAACAAAGAATAAATCAAGAAACAATGGGGACATGCAAGAAAGGTACAACAATAACTATGGCTCATTTTCAAATGAAATTGTACAAAGTAAATTGGTAAAGATAATCTGGAGGATGAAATAGAGTCATAGAGATACACGGCACGGAAACAGACTCTTCGGTCTAACTCGTCCATGCCAACCAGATATTCTAAATAAATCTAGTCCCATTTGCCAGCATTTGGCCCATATCTCTCTAAACTCTTCTATTTGTACTCCCACCCAGATGCCTTTTAAATCCTGTAATTGTACCAGCATCTACCACTTCCTCTGGCAGCTCATTCCACACACGCATCACCCTCTGTGTGAAAAAGTTGCCCCTTAGGTCCCTTTTAAATCTTTCCCCCTCACCTTAAACCTACGCCCTCTAGACTTGTACTCCGCCACCCCGGGGAAAAGATCTTGCCTATTTACCCTATCCATGCCCCTCACAATTTTACAAACCTCTATAAGGTCACACCTCAGCCTTCAAGGCTCCAGGGAAAGTAGCCCCAGCCTATTCAGCCTCACCTCATAGCTCAAACCCTCTAAACCTGGCAACAACCTTATCAATCTTTTCTGAACCCTCTCAAGTTTCACAACAGCTTTCCCATAGGAGGGAGACCAGAATTGCACGCAATACTCCAATAGTGGCCTAGCCAATGTCCTGTGCAGCCGCAACATAACCTCCCAAATCCTATACTCAATGCACTGACCAATAAAGGCAAGTATACCAAACGCCTTCTTCACTATCCTGTCTGCCTGCAACTCCACTTTCAAGAAACTATGAACCTGCGCTCCAAGGTCTCTTCAACACAGTGTGGTGCTGGAGGAACACAGCCGGTCAGGCAGCGTCAGAGATGCAAGAGAGTCAACGTTTTGAGTTGGGACCCTTCAACAGCACCCTTCACGAGTCCCGATGAAGGGTTCCAACCCGGCACATCGACTCACCTATGCCTCTGATGCTGCCTGACCTGATGTGTTCCTCCAGCTCCACAGAGTACTGACTGTGAGTCCAGCTATCTTCATGTTCTCTTTGTTCAGCAACACTCCCCAGGACCTTACCATTAAGATCACAGTGAGGATGGCTTTTCCTTTACCACAACAATTTGTGTAATCAATTAGTGCAGTTATCACATTTATTATGTGTAGTCAAACAGGATTCATTAATTACCTTATTGTAAAGGTACATGAATCAAGAGTAATGCCATCCGTAACTTTAAAATATATATGTTTAATGTATTTATCTTTGTTTCTGTGTTGCCACACATTACCCTGCTGTTGGTGATTGGGAAATGGATGAATAAAAAATTTCAGGAAGGAGAAATTGCAGTATGAGAGAAAACTAGAAAAAATGCTAAGAAAGAATAAGGTTCAGCAAGTATATAAAAGGAAGAGAGTAGCTAAAATAAGCATTGGCACCATAGAGAATAAGACTGGGATTTATATAATGGCAACTAAGGGATGGCAGAGGGTTTGAATAAATATTTAAGTCTGTCTTACACATGAACATATGAAATAGGAGCATAAGTAGACCATTCTGCCCAATGACCCTTCTCTACTTTTTAATGAAATGATGATTGATCTCTTTATATTTCAAATTCCATACTCCCATCTTGTAGGAGTTAAGAGTTCCATTTAGTTACAATACAGAATCAAAATACCTAAGCATGAGTTTTGAATTAGGTTTAATTTGTTAGGCTAGGTTTGGAACTATACAACTGCTTTAGACTTTTGTCTCTTGTGATTTTTCACTGAATGTATATGAATATTTTACCTAGTCATCTTGGTTTGCCATCTACTTATATCACACATTTTTGTTCAGATGTTTAAGTGTTATCCATTGTCTAATCCTCTGCATACTTGGATAATGCTCGTTTAATTTATAAATAACTTACTCTGTTTTTAAAAGTAAAATAGCCTTTCCAAACACAGCCATAGTTAATACCCTGTTGGAGGTATCCAAAAAGCAGACAGCCATTTAAAAATAACTGATGTAATCAACAACATAAAAACACAGTAAGGTAAGAGTCTGATTCAATTAGGGATTTACACTAAATAAGCAAAATTCGAGACAATTAGTCAATCATGCTTTCTATCTGGAAAAAAAGAATGTCAGGAAGACACAATGCGCTGTGGGTGCCTTATTTAGCCAATAAGATTCTAATAATGCATTGCCTCGGCCAGTCAAAGTTCAGGAATACTGTTATTTAGGCCTATGTTTGTGATTTGAAAGACTTAATAAGGCTTGCCTTTCTGTGGTACTGTGTGCAGAAAGACACAAGAAGAACTTGGCAAGAGACAGCACCCCAGCCAAATGAGGACCAACATGCCATTGTGAATCGGCTAAATCCACTGCCTTGTTAAGGGTCACTTTTGTTGCACTTGTTTTGTTAACTCAATATTTTTGAGAATCTTGTCTAAATGCACTGGTATCCAGAGTTACTTTAAATTTGGTCAGACGAGTCTTACAATTAACGATAAACTGGATTTCAGTATTCTATAATTGATGCCCGACAACACTTCGTTACCCTGTCTAACAAGAGTCTACTTACTTCTATCTTAAAAAATACCGAATGATACCACTCCCACTGCCTTTTCAGGCAGAGTTCTGAAGTTGCACAATTCTCCTTAAGAAATATATCCTCTCATCTCTGTCCTAAAAAAACAATCAGCCCCCAATTTTTAAACAGAGCCACTAGATCTGAACTCATGCATAAGTAGAAACATCGTTTCACCATCCAGCCTGTCCATTCAGGATCTTATATACTTCAATCAAATCAACCCTCATTCTTCAAAACTCCAGCAAGAGAAAAAGCCCAGTTTATTCAACCTTTCCTCACAAGTGAACCTTCTCATTTAGGCATCAATCTAGTAAGGCTCCTTTGAATCACCTCCGACGCATTTATATCCTTCCTTTGATAAGGAGACCAAGCCTGCACATCCTGTATTTAGTTCTTCTTGCAATAAAAGATCAGAATGGAAGACACAAAAAGCATCCCAAGAATATGAGAAAATTAGACGACAGAGTGTAATTTAGAGCTATGATCACTAGAACAAAAGTATTGGGAAAATTAATGGGACTAAACCCTGGAGGGTGACCTGGATCTGAAGACCTGGATCCACTTAAAAGAAGTGGCAACAGAGGTAATGCATTGGTTTAATCTTCTAAAATTCCCTGGATTCTGCAAAGTCCCAGTCAGTTAGAAAACTGCAAATGTAATTCCTCTATACAAGAAAAGAGGGAGACACCATGCAGTAGTAAGCTTTGGGAAGTTACTCAAATATTTAGGTAGTGAAGCAAGACATTGAGGTGATTATGATACAACCACTCAGTCAGTATGGTTTTGTGAAATGCAAAGTATTTGACAAGCGTATTATGGTTCTTTGAGGATATAATGAAACAGGATGGATAAAGGGCAACCAGTAGATGTAGTGTATTTGGATTTCTAAAAGACATTTGATAATGTGCTACATACTGCATTCGGTAAAATCTCATTGAGTTGGCAGTGTTACATCAGCACAAATAGAGGAATAGCTAACTAACATTCAGGGAAACTAACCCATTTTCAACATGGCAAACTATCTATTAGATGCCACAAGATGAATGCTGGGGCCTCAGCTACTGACTATATCAATGACTTAGATAAAGGGACTGAATGCAGGCTGCACACAGCATACTGCGTACAGTGTTAGTCATTTTATTTATGAAGGGATATAATTTCACTGTGCAGTTTATTAGTTCAATTGGTGGATTTCCAAGATGATGAGGTTATTTTATGAGGAAAGGTTAAACAGGTTGTGCTTATACTCATTGAGGCTAGCAGAATGATAGGTGATCTTATTCAAACATGCAAAATTCTGAGGGAGCTTGACAGAGTAGATCCTGAGAGGATGTTTCCTTTTGTCAGGGAATCTATAACAAGGGGTTTCAAAATAAGAGGCCTTTCATTTAAGATAGGAAAAAAAAAGGAAGAATTTCTTCTTCCAGAATTTTTGGAAGTCTCTTCACCAGACAGGACTAGAGACTGTGTTATTAAATCAATGTACCCTGGCAGTCATACCTTCAGGAGAGATTTGCACTTTATTTAGCATACCACTGAACGTGGGGCAGCACGGTGGCTCAGTGGTTAGCACTGCTGCCTCACAGTGCCAGGGACCCAGGTTTGATTCCAACCTTGGGCAACTGTCTGTGTGGAGTTTGCACATTCTTCCCATGTCTGTGTGGGTTTCCTCCAGGTGCTCCGGTTTCATCCCACAGTCCAAAGATGTGCAGGGTAAGTGGATTGGCTATGCTAAATTGCCCAGTGATGTTTAGGTTAGGTGGGTTAGATATGGGAAGCACAGGGGTAGGGGAATGGGTCTGGGTGGGATGCTCTTCGGAGGGGTGATGTGGGCTTGTTGGGCCAAATGGCCTGTTTCCACACTGTAGGGATTCAATGATTCATTGGCTGGCGTTGCCGTTATTTACAAGATTGGGATATTAATCAGTGTTCCTAATTGTGGGTCCCTGCTCTAGATATTCTCATGGTTTAACAATCTCTCCTATAAATAGCACCCATGTCCTTAAGACGCAAAACATTATTTTCACTTTCCACTATTTAGACATGTGAAAGTGGGAACTGAGATGTAACAATGCCTCATGCTTTGTGACTGGTTATCATAATCTTAGGCAATTGTCCAAACCTGTACCTCTCCAATCTTTCAAAAGGTGGGCTGATCAACACTTTGCACAAAGATACTCTTCATTAATTGATTTTATTTTGCAATCAGCAAAAATATTGACCTACAGGATGTTGCCACAATATTGCACATAGGGCAAATTTTCTCACAACCATCCAAGGACTTCAGCAGCTAGCCATCAACTATTAGGTTGCTCTATAGTTCATCATGATTGAGCTGGGGCTCCTCTTTACTTTGATTCTTCCCACAATCTCCTCAGTCTATTGGCATAGACTGCTGATGGCTAAGGGTGTTTTTTTGCAGTTGCCCAAGGAGGTTATGAATTGTCCTCTAATGCAACAAGCCATTTTAATTGTCTGCATCCTCTTTCATTGTGGGCCTTCTCTGTTTAATCTCTCAAAGTTTACACGGGACAAGTAGGAGACGACTCATCACCGTTTCAGTCCATCGCTGGGCAATCCTTGCCCACGCACAGCCCCAACAATGACTAGCACTTTGGTCAGCCTGCTGGCATTGCTGAGCTGTCAGTGCTCTGATTGACTGGAAATCCTTAATAGAAACGGCTGCCCCTGGGGAAGCTAATTGTTTGTCGTTGACAGAACGCAGCCTATGTCAAGCTGTCGACCCTGCTTTTGAGCTGAGATGATCCCTGCCACCAACACTAAGTTCAGCCTGTAAAGCCCTTGACAGGCTGAGTGTGTAAACTATTTCCTCCCTCTCTTTTTAGGCGTCTTCTGCTAGTCATAAGTTAAAAATTCAGGGCACACCCCAGAGACATGAGCATAGAATTTAGGCTAATGCTCCAGTCCAACACTGAAGGAGTGCTATATTGTCTTCCAGATGAATAGCCTTTATGCCCTTTCAGGTGAATAAATGTTTCATAGTACAGAATTGGTATTTCCTTTCTAATGTTGATTTTCTTGCACGTCAGTCCTGATGAGTACAAGACAAAGGGCCTCACCTCCATGTCTCTATTTAGCAGTGTTTCAAATGAATATCAATGAGACCACATAATGTTCTGAAGATGATTAGGAGATATCTCCCTGGTGTTTTCCCAATAATTATTCCACAACCACAGAGTCATACAGCATGGAAACGGACCCTTTGGTCCAACTTGTAGATGCTGGACAGTTTTCCTAAATTGAACTAATCCCATTTAACCATATTTAGCCCATACCCTTCTAAAACTTTTCTATCCACATACCTGTCCAAATGTTTTTTAGGTGTTGTAATTGTACCTGCCTCTACCGCTTACTCTGACAGCTTGTTCCACTCTCTGTGTGAGAAGTTGCCCCTCAGGTCCCTTTTAAACCATTCCCCTCTCACCTTAAACCTATGCCCTCTAGTTTTGGACTCCTCAACCATGGGAAAAAGACCTTGGCTATTCACCTTATCTGCGCCCCTCATGAATTTATAAACCTCCATAAGGTCACACCTCAGCCTCCTACTCTCCAGGGAAAAACATCCCAATCTATCTACCCACTCCTTATAATGCAAACCCTCCAGTCTCAGGAACATTCTTGTAATCCTTTTTTGCACATTTCCAATTTAATAATATCCTTTGTATGGCAAGGTGACCAGAATTTAAGCAGTACTCCAAATGTAGCCTTACCAATGTCCCAACTCCTGGACAGTTGGTTCTGATATAACGCGATAGTTCCGTTCTCGGTGATCTCACATTTTAAGAAAATCTGCAATAGCCACATCATTTAAACTAATGGGGCCAGAATCACATTGTAGTGAATACAGGTAAAGAAAGCTCATGTTCTACAAATAGTGGTATAAATTCTTCATTCGCGTTAAAGCCAATTCACATTGAAGAAAAATGCATTATACCAGAACCGACTATACTCAGTGCTCTGAAGCCAAGCATGCCAAATGCCTTCTTCTCTACCCTGTCTACCTGAAATGCCACTTTCAAGGAACTATGTATCAGCACCCCTAGGTCTCTCTGTTCAACAAAACTCTCCAGGGCCCTACCATTAACTGTGTAGCTCTGCCTCAGTTTCTCTTACCAAAAGGCAACACGTCACATTTATCTGAATTAAACTCCACCTGCCTTTTCTCATCCCACTGGCTCAGTTGATCGTGATTCTCTTGTACTCTTTGATAACCTTCCTCATTGTCCATTATACCAACAATTTTGGTGTCATCTCCAAACTTGCTAACCATGCCTCTTACGTTCTTGCGCTAATCGTTTATATAAATGACAAACAACAATGGACAAGCAACTTCACTAAAACAGGCCATTTGGCCATTATCACATTACTGGTTATTGTGAGTAAAGGATTAAAAATAACATTATTTTAGGAATAGGTGCTAAGTGTGTGAAAAAGGAGCCAACAGAACTGCAGTGCAAATTTGCAGGGTTCTAGAAGATGTCCATTGTTACAATTCCCTGTATACAGTTATATTTAATAAAACTGGTACATGTTCACTTACAAGGTTTTAGACTTGAATTAACTACATTTATGCTTCTGTGCATGAATTGTTTGCAGTATTTCCTACAGCTGCAGCTGCCTTAAAACATACTTCATTGGCTGCAAGACATTTTGGAGGATCTTGAGACAACAGCAGGTGCTATGTAAATGTAACTTTTTTAATTCATGTTTGCTGCTGTGTGCAAAAATGGATACTATATTTGCCTACACAACAGTTATTTTGACGTAATTAATTACGATGCCCTTCAAGATGTGAAGATCTCTCTTAGGGATGCAGGAGAAAATCTGGCTGTGAAGAATGGAATTAGGCAGGTGGACAATTCTTAAAGCTAATTACAGAATTGGGATATTAATCAGTGTTCCTCATTGTGGGCCTGTTCTGGACGTTCTCACGGTTTAAATATCTCTTCTATAAACAGCACCCACATCCTTAAGATCCAAAATTTCCTTTACATTCTCCAATATTTAGACATATGCAAGTCTGGGAACTGGTATGTAACAATACCTCATGCTTTGTGACTGGTTATCATAATCTTAGGCAATTGTCCGAACGTGCACTTCTCCAATCTTTCAAAAGGTGAACTGGTCAACGCTTTGAACAAAGATACTCTTCATTAATCGGTTTTAGTTTGCAATCAGTTAAAAAAAACGTGATAGCATCAGTTAGATATTGGGTGATGAAAATTTCTTTAAATCCCCTCTAATTAACAAAGTAATCCAGTTTATTCCTCCTCTCTAGAGCATCCAGGTTGAAACCAGGTTATTTCTGTAGATGCGGAAAGTTTAGTACCTCTTGTGGGAGATTCTAGCCAGAGGACTTAATTTCAGAATGTGGGGTCTCGTAAAGATGGATTTCATCTCCGAGTATATTGTGGAGTTCCTTACTGCAGAGGTCTGTCAAGGCTGGGTCATTAAGGATATTCAAGGCTGAGAAAAATAGATTATTAATCAGTAAGGGGATCAAGGATTGTGGGGAAAAGGCAGGAAGGTGGAGTTGAGGATGATCAGATCAGCTTTGATCTCATCGAATAGTAGAAACGGATGGGCTGACTGGCCTCTGTCTGTTCCTACATCTTATGGTTTTGTGGTTATTTCCACTGCCTTCTATTCTAAGAAATCCCTTGCCACCATTTCAAACTTTGGGCCTTCTCACCTGCAGCTTTTCCTTTCTCAAACAGTTTTTTAAAAACCAAAGTATCCCATCGTCACTTTCTGATTTATCTCAATATCTTTAATTTCCTTTACAACTTTAACAGTGCCCTCCATGGTGCAGCTTTTTTTTAATTTGACATTTCACTCAGACTTCCTAATGAAAAAACTCTTTCGAGAAATGTACCCAATGGCCTTGAAAAACACATTCAACAAAATGACAAAAATGGCTAAAATGGATGGTGTTCACTTTAATAGCCAACTACCAATGAAAACAGCAATCAGATGAGCACCTATTAGTGCCCCACCAGATCATTCATCCTTTCCATTTTGCTGTACGTGTTTTATTCATTTAGACAGAGAGAAGGCCGTATTTACATTGCATCATTTTGAAAAGCTATAGTTATACAAACAATAGGCATGAAAGGTACATTTACATCTAATATTGAACTCAAAGTGATTTAGCTGACATCTCTGCTCTAGTTTCTGTTCTTATTCAACGCAGAATAACAGGGTAATACCTTTTGTTCAACTGACATGCATTAAAAACTAATCCGAGCTTACAAAGCTGAGAGCTCTATTCTTTCTGTGGTATGATAAAATGCCAAAAGAGATCACTGCACAGTTTAAAAGCTCTGACGTATTGGTAGTATGTTTGATAAAAAGAAAGGCTACTCATTGCACCTGGCCCAGGTTTATTTTCCTTACAGAATGCTTACAAATAACATACACACAGTTAATGACAGGTGAGTGTGTTTTCTTGCCACATTGCCATCCTCCTAGTGACTCAGCATGTTCTTGAGTGAGTAACTATACCTTGTGGATGAGATTCCAAGCACAAATTGTCCTGAGGTATCTGGTCTTGGCCAGGACTGATTCAAATGTCCCAAGGTTGGGGAGAATGAAGTTGATCGGTGCTTCCATTATCCTCACCGGATGTGTGTGTGTCTGGATTGCAGGTGAGGATAGAGATGGGCTCAATTGCAATGACACATAAAACTGACTCATCATGCTTGTCCTGTCAACCTCACACTTGAAGTACATGCAATCACAGGAGCTGAGGGGTGGACAAGGTGAAGTACAGGAGGGTGTTCATGAAAACATACAGCTACCATGAGTCAACAACTTCAAGGTGGGGTTTGAAGAGAAACTTGCATTGAATTCAGAATGAACAAGAATATATATATATTATATATACACACACATGCACAGGCACAGGCACAGACACAGACACACACGATGGTATAAGGTACAACAAGCTGAGGGCCAGTTTGGCACAACATGGCTAATATGTAGATTCCCTCCGGATGAATACTTTGACGTGTAGGGCCACTTAGGAAAGCAAGTACCATTTGGAAGCACAATGATATGAAATGTGAACAAGATCAGAGCTTGTGCAAACAATAAACAAGGTGTACACGTTCCAGACAAAACAAATCTGTAAGATCAAAATACAGTCACTTACTGTGGCCTTGAGGCTTCTGCTTGGTCAGTCTGAAGTTTTTCTCCACCTTCCACTTCCATTGTGCAATACACAATACGATTGGGTGCCACTGATTTCAACCCCTGAACTTCCATTATAACAATCTAAAAACACAATTAAGAAGCTTGAGAAACAGTGACGGAACATCTTTGAAAACACATCCTTCTTGCTACCAGGACTGGTACTGTCTGAAAGACTGTATGTTTAAGCATTAGCAGAAGTAAGAGTTGATGTCTCCATCATGGATGGCATCCTGCACTGGATTTTTAGAATTGCTTAGCTGAAAATCTGAAGCACAAAGAACATTGGCCTTTTTCTACCAATCCTCCATTAGGAAGCAGAGGAAAGTACGGGTGAGTGAAAATGGTACCACTAGGTGTGGGCATGAGTCTCGTGCTCAGCAAAACAATCACCGAGTGCAGTCAGACTTCAAAGTGTGCCCTAGAAGGTGGCTGCTAAACTTTACAAACTGTACCACATGTGCTAAACCTAATTCCTTCCATAGCACTGACATTTCCGTGCTCCCAGTAACTTCAGAACTACCAAGTTTCCCAAGGCTTATGTCACTACCTGCACTTGCCACAATATGATTCAACGCCATTCAGAGATGTACATGTTGTGCTGAAATGTATTATTAGACACAGCATTAATTGGGCATCTAATTTCAAAAGCCAATTGCTCAGTGTTGGGGTGGGCCTGGGAAGACATATTAGAGTTAGTTAATTCAGTTGCATAGATATATTCTGAGGCTTGATTTGGTTTTTATTTTGCAAAAGTGACGATGTCCCAAGAAAATGAGATAACAAGATGTAGAGCTGGATGCATACAGCAGGCCAAGCAGCATCATAGGAGCAGGAAAGCTTGATGTTTCGGGCCTACACCCTTCATCAGAAATGGGGGAGGGGAAGTAGGTTCTGAAACAAATAGGGAGAGAGGGGGAGGCGGAAAGAAGATGGATAGAGGAGAAGATAGGTGGAGAGGAGACAGACAAGTCAAAGAGGTGGGGATGGAGCCAGTAAAGGAGAGTGTAGGTGGGGAGGTGGGGAGGAGATAGGTCAGTCCAGGGAGGATGGACAGGTCAAGCGGGCGGGATGAGGTTCGTAGGTAGGAAACGAGGGTGCGGCTTGAGGTTGGAGGAGGGGATAGGTGAGAGGAAGAACAGGTTAGGGAGGCGGGGATGAGCTGGGCTGGTTTTGGGATGCGGTAGGGGGAGGGGAGATTTTGAAGCTTGTGAAATCCACATAGATACCATTGGGCTGCAGAGTTCCCAGGCTGAATAGGAGTTGCTGTTCCTGCAGCCTTCGGGTGGCATCGTTATGGCACTGCAGGAGGCCCAGGATGGACATGTCGTCTGAGGAATGGGAGGGGGAGTTGAAATGGTTCACGACTGGGAGGTGCAGTTGTTTGTTGCGAACCGAGTGCAGGTGTTCTGCAAAGCGGTCCCCAAGCCTCCGCTTGGTTTACCCGATGTAGAGGAGGCCACAACAGGTACAGCGGATGCAGTATACCACATTAGC